>JABWIB010001396.1:13358-33886 GCA_016617825.1 Platyplectrum ornatum | reverse complement strand
CCAAAACCAAAACCAAAACACGGGCGTCAGTGAACATCTCTAATTCATATGAGCTTTTAACTAACTTTTAAAACATATTTTGTTATTCTTATAAATCACTCTTAAGATAAAACTGAAACTCAGTCATCATAAACCTAAGCAGTGAAGCTGTGTCCATGTATCACCGGGTGTTTTAAGTACTTTAAGAGCTTATAAACAATTTAAATAACTTGAAAAAATACTGTTAACTGCTGTATTACATTAATCTGTATTTCTAATCTAATTTGAAATATGCATGTATTCTTTTTTCTATTTTATTAGTTATTTATTTTATATAAATAGACTTAGAGTCCTCACTAAATAGCTTGCCATACACATTGTTAAATACAGTACATTTACTGCTATTAATGTTATCAAGATTATAGCAGCTGGTTCTATATTCTATTTGTGTTTTATTTGTATTATAAGTATACTTGAAATTTGTTAGGAGAATAGGGAACAAGTCAAGTGTCTAAAATACCATGGCTTTTAGACCAGCATTCGTTTCACTTTTATAAATAACTTGCAGTGTACACTATACAAAGCTTTACTGTTGCCTTTTTCAGATTCTTGATAGACACTATAATGATAATATGGAACTTTTGTTTTAAACATCATTATCTATAATCAGTATGTCATAAGACGTGGGCAGGAAGTCTGTGAGCTTTTAAGTTTGACAAGGTCATAGGAAGGCATACCAAACTATTGTTTTGAAACTCCATAGCCATTATTAAGTGTTTGAGAAAAGAAGCACCTACAATTTTTCAAATAAAGTAAATTCGCTAAACATTTTTTTTATGAACATAACCGGATAATATGTGGCCCATTCTGTTTTGTAACAATACAAAGAATACATTTCTGCAATGTTTTGAATAATGATGATCATTATTATCATCCTTTATTTACCTGTATTTACAATATAAAGCACTCACACATCATAAAACAATGCCATTTGAAGAAGCAAATGACATAAAATGACATAAAGCAGAGGGTAACTTCCTGTAATATTCATATAACACAGAACACAGAATAATTTCAGCTACTAAAATGTTATCAAGGATGATCAGTCATTTCTAGTTTTCTTACGTAAAAAGCTTGTAATACTCAGATGATGGTTCTTAACCATGTTACATCCTATGCACTGTGCATAACATTTTATGAATCTTCTGGCTTTGTGCTTCTAGCTTGTCAGCTGATATAAATGTATTTATTTGCATGTGTTAATAATGGACATGCCATTACAGTCTCTTGATGTATCTGTATGCTATTCTGCATGTTTTGCCAAACACTTTAATATGCTACTCTGTGTAAGGGAAAGATAAGTCATATTCCGGAAAAAAAAACAATAGTTCTTTTTGCTAAAGATGCAGTGGCAAATGTAGGGATTTTAAAGAGTTTCCAAATGCTTGTAATGCATGTAGGTATACTAGAGCTGTGGATATGGTACACTATATAAAGCAAATTTTATGTATATTAGGTATCAGGCAATGGGCATATTATAATAAGGCATTATATAGGGTTGTATGGGTGGCTCAGCAGGTAGTACTGATGCCTCATAGCGGTTGTAATTTTGACTCTCTGGACAGAACTGTATGTGTGGAGTTTGTATGTTCTCCCTGTGTCTGTATGGGCTTCCTTCAGGTGCTCCTTTTTCCTCCCACATCCCAAAAAAACTTTCTGGTAGGTTAATTGGCAGCTGACTAAAATTGTCCCTAGTCTATGTGTAATTGCACCTATGTATCACTCTGCTATATAATGTAAAGCTGCCGCAGGGGGGCCTCTTCCCCACTAATTCTGCCTGATACAAATTGTAAAGTGCTACATAATATAATGGCGCTATATAAAAATCTGCTAATAAATAAATAATAATATATATATGAGTTATATTTCGGTATTAAGTAGAAAGTGTGTTATCTCCAGACCTCTAATATACCCCACATATATTACAGTATGCATTATTAACTTATCCTCTTCATATGTTTATATAGTGTGCCATCCCTAATCCTTGATACATATACACTATGTAAAGTACACTATATATTATGAAACTATGAAACTACTATGAAAGTCAAACAATATACTCTATAAACTGTGTCATTTCTAGCCCGGGCAGGGCTGGATTAACAGCCACATGGGCCTGGGGCTGAAAATGATGAAATGCCCATTGGAGAGGCAAGGAATGTTTGGGTGTGACCACTGGTGTGTGGTGGTCAGTTATTTGTGAGCCACTTAAACACACTTTGCCCTTCTTCATATCACTGTGCCATTCTTCATCTCACTGTACCCTTCTTCACCTCGCTGTTCCCTTCTTCATCTCACTGATATTAGCTGCAGTGTTATGGCCTTTTTGACAATGGGTCCCATTAGCCCCATAGGTAATCCAGCCCTGAGTCTGGGGCTTTGTGAAGTCTAGTTAGAGTAAGGTTGGAGTCTGAGAAAGGCATGGGCAGGAATTATATGTCCCGTTTTTGGCCCCCAAGATGCCAGGAAGTATGCTATCGTAGCATGCACAGCACAAACAGCATACATTTTCTGCTCTCTATGCCCACTTTGTGAGGTCTGGATTTTAAGCCTAGTATGTAGCTAACTGTTTTACTTAATTCTCGATCTGGTCCTTTATTATTATGTTTTTGTTTATTTCAGTGGTTGCAATAGTCTATTAGAAGTGTCCATATGGACATTTAGAAGTGTTGCATAGAAATAATAGCAGTGAATTTACACATTTACACATTCTTACTTCGAGCCCTGGTTTATTGCATAAGAGGTTGCAATGTTATGAAAGTGAGTCTGAATTTAAACTGATTTTATATGTACTAAAACTTCTGAGATTTCTTTTCCCTCAGTATTAAAGTTTATTTAGCATTAGAAGGTAATGCATCTTTAGCAGAAACAGAGCTATCTTGGACAAAATCTAGAATCGTAGTAGAATGGGAAATAACATTTGCTGGCTTGGCAGAAACATAAGAGGCTTTAACAGGTTCGTAATAAACAGGATTCAGGATGCATTCAGAAGTTCTAAGCTTCTTAGTCAAAGCCCAATTGAAATCACATATATTTCAAAGTAAATGGTTTCTTTACCTGAAATCGCCTAATCGTGTACTGACATCAGACAAAATTCTTCAGTATATGTATAAAATAATTGAATACACTATGACAAAATGTCTAATAAATCACAGGAAAAGGTACAATTTTAGAAACACAAACAGGAAAAGAAGACAAAATATTTAGGGGACATGCAAATGCACATTACCTATAAATTATATGTGGGATATTTTAACAAATCAATGTCATCTTATGAGAATGAGAAAAAGGATTTCATAAAACTCAATAAATCAACAATTATCATATCTCATTGATATTGTTAATGTATTAATGTATGTGTGTAATGTATGTGTCAAATGTAATACAAATAAAAAATAACTTCTTACATATGTATACAAATAATAGTTATTTGTATGTAATTTTATAAATTGTAGACCGAATCTAGCTTTGCGAATTGGCCATCATTTATGCAGGTTCTATGTGTATATATGACATTACTAGCAACATCTGTGCATGAGCATTGCAGATGTTATCAGTACATTATTTAAACATACAAAACTTCCGTAAGAGGGGTCGATTTGCTCATGTTAGAAATGGCTGGTATAAAGGAATCTGCATAGTGCGGGTCACCACAAATTTATGCAAGCAATTTTCTGGAATTACTTAAATTAGGATAAATTAGTCATTAGTGGCAACATCCTTGAGATAGACATGACCTGTGACTTAATTTGTATCTGAATTGGGTGGCATTTTCTGGCCATGCCTTCTTGTGCATGGACTTCACATTTATAAACATAGCTCAGCAATCTGCACATGGGCCTAAATTCACAAAGCGGGGAGATTGCAGGGGAATTGAAAAGTGGGGATGTTGCCCATAGCAACATTTTACATACTGGAGAATGTGAGCTTGAATCTGATTGGTTGCTATGGGCAATATCCCTACTTCAGTTCCCCTGCAATCTCTCAATTTCCAAAAATCCAGTTTAGGACTAAAACTATTTATATGAAATGTCCTGTAAAAACACTTATTATACCTGAACATTCAGCTATGCTGCAGACAGAGTATTTAAAGTTTCAGTCTTTTTTAAAGATATTTTTTATCTATGTGTAATGTAAGTTTTTTTCCTGCAGTGGTGTTCCTAACATCCAACATAACTGAACCAACTGAAGCCACAGCTAAAAATATCAGATAAAAGGGTTCTTGTTCAGAAAAAGGCTTGGGGAAACACTACTCAATTAAATGCCCCACAGTGAGCAGTAGCTGAAAACAAAGTGATCTAGAAAGTTTGGGAGGGATCTCGGGTGTTCTACAGTCAAAAAGCCATGTCATGTACAGCATTGAAGTAAAATATATTGACAGCAAGTTTGCTGGTTTCAAAGCAGACATTTTAGTACTTAGTGTCTGTAGAAAAATGTAACTTTATGATCAGTATATTCTCACTTACTTTCATGATCGTGTCAGAGTGGGAATGCGCACTTGATCTTGAAAGAAAGAACAAAAAATCTATGCATTTATACATTTTCACTACTGAGTTAGATGTAATAGTCAAGATATGCTCAAATATGTTATGTAGAAAATGTAATGCTGATGTAATATATTTCAGTAGAGTATTTGCATTGTGCTAAATATTATAATCCACATAGAGACTTCTTTATGTGGACTGAGTCGTTCCCTAGATTACTGTAGAGTTCACATTAAACATATGTTTTCCATGTATTGTATAATTTGTCCAGATTAAATGTTGGGTGTTTTTATTTTAGAAATGTATAGTGATATGTAGTGATAGACTTCAATTCCAACCATGGATTAAATGTACTAAACTATGGGATTGGAAAAGTGTCCATAACAACTAATTAAGATTGGTTGTAAACATCCAAATAATATCTGAAATGTTTCCTGCTCCCTCTGTAGGACTTGCCAATCTTTTCATTGGTCTATATGAGATAATACAACTCACACACAGACAAGACTGTCCCTAATAATAATAAATTCATTTGTTGACATATCCTAAGCCCAAATCACAACACTATATACTGGTGAGTTAAATATGAGGCGTTGTATTAAACTACTTCCTAATTGTGATAATCCAATTTTACATTTGGGGTATGGACTACACTAAGTACATGGGATATACTATGAGCCTGGTAATAGCACAAACTATAATATATGCATGTAACATTATTGGCCCAATTTAATGTGGTGCGAAGTCTCGGCTCTTTGGTCATTTTTTAGCCATGGCATTGCGTCCTAATTAAGTCAGTATTCGGGTTTTTTTTTCTTGCCTTTTTCTATGCATATTATTTTGATCTCTTCTGGCGGAGACCAAAATAACAAGAGCAAAGGGAGAATAAGAAAAAGCTGAGGAAGATGCTGTGTAGTGAGTATGTTATCTGTGTTGTGTGTGTCTCCCTTATGTATGTTATATGTGTGTCCTACACTCTTCCCTGAAATGTCCATATTGCATTGAAGTTGTTACTACTTTATTATTCATATGAAAAAACACGAATTCAGCTCTTCGCCTGTGTCTGCTCTAGATCAGCACCAAGTCGAAGAGTTGTTCAATATATAAAAGAATATTATGTAGATTACCAAATAGTTCACATAATTGGCTTCTCTTCTTTTTGTAGCTATGAATCTGTGCAATCAGTTTTTTTATACCTGTTTCATAATCCTGAGACAACTATTACAAACAGATGTAGTTACCTAAAGCTGGTTCTGCTGATATCTGTGGTTACAGCTAACTTATTGCTGCATCCTCTATCTTGTCAAATGGTCCAGTATTAGTTCATTGGGAGCGCTTGTTGTAATCCTTAGTCTGGGATTTGTCAAACCATTATTATCATATTTATACTTTTTTTTGCTACATTTCATTTTTAATATTCTTTAACATTGTTTTATAGTAATGTCATTTTTATTTTAAGCTTTGCAGCCACCGTTCTTTTTAATATCACTGTTCCCTCATTGGTCATGACTGTCAGGGTATGTTGGCGCACTAGGTAGAATGTCAGTAATAATGGTGGTGAGACTTAAATGTTTTATATTATGGCAATATAGCTTTATCTGGATTAATACAATGAATTATAATCCTCATGGTTTTCATTGTGGTATATGAAGCAGTGAAACTGTTGAAGACAATGTAGTTGGTTGCCTCTGGGTATCAGTCCTAAATTAGCCCTTCTACTCCATTGAATCCAGCAGTCTCATCAGATGGACAGGAATCTGATTATTGGGAGGTACCACAGTGGAGGAAAGGATGGCACCAATATTTATCCAGTCTTTAAACAATTGGAATAAAGTTACACCAATGAGTATATGGCTATAGCAATTTCACATTTCTCTTTGTTGTTGCCGGTAGTTATGTGGGTCTAACAATTGTGCATAACGTTCACAAATGGATGTCCATGTTATAAAAAAAAAAACAACTAAACTTATATTCCCCATTGTTTTACTCAAAGGACAATAAAATATGCTTTTCCTGTAAATATAAATATGTTTAAATTAAATGTAAATATGTTTTTTTTAATTTATTATATCCAGAAATATAGTGTAATTTAAGAAAATATATTTAAATGTTAAATCTAATAACCATACACTAGAAAATAATAAATATAGTAAATAATTATGCATGTCCTTAAGCCTTGCTGACTGGGAATTATTTATTGTGATATAGAAAATTCAGAACAATAGTGATACTGACATATTTAACATAGCAAAAATGCATATGCTTTGACTTCTAGAAACCAAAAGCCTTGATGGTGTGACAGTTAAGACAGTTAAAATGGATAGTAAATGCTGCAATGTCATTTTGCTGTCTTTGAAGTCAAGGCTGAAGCCTGTCTTTTTTGTGTTTACTTTTAAGTATTTTGCAAAAGTCAAATAACCCTAAAATATCAAAATCTTTAAAGATGTCAAGAGTAATGAAAAAAAATGTTTTTCTAAAATGGATGACATAAAGTTTTAGTGAGCACCATTACAAAATAATAGTTCTTTAAAATGACATACAAAGGACATTTTCAACTTTCCTTCAACTTCCAATTTATTTGAAAGAAAAAAAGTTTACCATAGAGTATAGGGTTGCATGATATCACGAACACAATAAAAATGAAACTTTCAATTAAACAGGAAAAATACCAGCTTGCCCTGACATTTACTTCTTCAACTTAAAATTTATAATGCAATGCATTGGCAAGGCAAAATCATTGAGTCTGGCAGGATCATTAACCAATCAGAGGAAAGCTATGAACTAAGGACACAATATTGTGTCTTATAACTTTGTTATAAGAAAGACTGTTAATGATGCATTAATGGCATATATTAAAATTAATTATGAAGACACTTTTATTTATTAACTAAAAAAAGAAATTACAGTCAATGGGTTAAATAAGCAATTTATACAATCCTATTTGCTATACTTTTTTGTCTGCTGTAAGTGCAGTAGCAACCCAGTTTCTCAGCGATTTCTAAAATCTTGATCAGGGCTGGTTTAAGTGTATATGTGCATAATTTAAGTGCATAATATGAATTTTATTCATTTTATACCCCTATTCTAAGTATAATACAGTTACAAAAGTAACATATTTTAACCTGTAAAATTTAATAGAATGCAACACAATTGTTCTAAAGCCACTCTGTACTTTTTTTTAGAATTAAGAGCAGAGTTTTAGACGAAATAGCAAAGTATATTATTCAGTATTTTATAAAAATACAGCTATTAATTATAAGGAGGTGTTTAACTATTTATATTTTAACCATTTATTGTAATTAACCTATAGTATCCCTGTCAAGTAGGTTCATTCAGGATTTCTGGAGAAAGTTCCTTGCTTTTTTTTTAACATAGTGCAGCCACTAGCCCAGGCTCACAGGCACAAATAAAGGCAGTTCAATAGTTTTGCATTCATATGTGAATGTGGTTCAACAATGTGACAGTCCTTTTTTCGACAGAGTTGTCACAGACAGCCGAATAGCGACACTGGAGCACTGCCAACAGAGGTCTCCTTAACAGTGGGAGCTTTATATCTCCTGCTGCGCTCAAAGGTAAGTAATTTAAATACCTAATTCTTACCCTAACCCTTCATTTTCCACTACCCTATCCGGTCACTATTGCCCCTTTTTTACCCCGATCAGAACTGGTCCTGTTCCTGATCCTGTTACCCCATCCCACTTACCCCCATCCTATTGGGAGCAACAGACTTGGATTCCCACCATGCCCTTCACCCCTTTGGAGTCCCCAAAGTAGGGGCATGTCACTATGGCCTGTGTTTGGGTCCTCTAGGTGCACACATTTTGTACTTTTTCATGGGAAACCTTTAGCTAAACACCATAACTTTTGTCAGGTTTTTTTTGTGTGTGAATGATAGAGGTCTGTACACATTCCAAAGACATCAGTCATGTAAGTTTATGCAAAAGGTAGGGATTTTTGTGTTAAAGAGAGTTACTGCAGAGAAATGTATAGAATTATATTTCATATAAATTGTTATATATTCACGGAAAGAAAATGGAAAAAATACCCACACTCTAGCATAGAGTAGATATTGGACCTAATTGTATGCCTGATCCAGACCTGTGCATCCATCTGATTGTATAACTGTCAACTAGATTAGATATTATTTTCAAAAATGATTTATTAAAAAATATTTTCAATATATTTTCATTATATGTATATGATCTCCTGCAGTGGCAGGAGAATGGGCAGCTGTGTGCCCATCTTTCTGGGCTTGCTCCAGTTTTGGGCATGTGCAGCGCACATTTTGCTGTGCATCCAATTACAGATGGATATACAACTCTGGATCAGGCTCATTTCTATTTAGTATATTAACTTTACTTATATAGTGTAATGTTTTTAATAATGAAAATACATTTTATTTAGATACAGAACAATTGTTGTTGAGTTTGGCTTTGTATCTCTGCTCTTTTTAGAACAATTTTTATTTTTTTCTCTGTTTCAATACTTGTATGTTGTTCTTTCTTTGACTTATTTGACAACTTTTTGTTTTTCTCTTCACTTGCTTATTCTAGTGGAACAAATTGGCTAGATTAGGTGTCTTCATATGATGTTGAGAAGAATACACACTTTCAGGCTGCAGCCAAGAACTTTGGTTCCTATTGTTTTATTTGGAAAAAGTTGATTTACTCTGTTATACAATATAGTGTAAAACAAATTTAAGCTATAATAATAGTTACAATAACTATAATTTAGGAAATGTTACAAAATGCGAAGCATTGTATTAAAAGATACACTATTCATTAATTATGGTTCATGTTGAATTCTGTTCTATTGTCGAACTACACATATAGTTATTTCTAATGCTCTTAATAAAAATATATAATCATTACAATATGTAAAAAATATGTAACCTTGTAAGCTATACAATTTGCATAATATCTGTGATTATATGGCACATACCACACATGACATATATTTCTGAAATAGTAATTGTAATGCTGTAATTAGTACACATATACTACTAGATACCCTGATACATATGTAGTCTGTGTGAGCAATAACAGATGATAATAAAGGGGTAAGCCCGATGGTGCTCTCTAAAGTAAATGACAACTAAGGATTAGTGGATATATGGTGTGTTTATTGCACATAATCTAATCTGCTACTCAGCCACTCATAATTCTATCTAGCTCATATATTTTACTCTTGTGTCACGCTACACGAAATGAGTTCTGGCTTAGATTTGATGGCTAATTGAGCGTATTACTAGTGGGACAATATAATTAAGGAATGACTTGGTCTGCACTAGAATAACCTTAAGGGTTTTCTTAAGGATAACCCCAATTAAACAAATAGACAAGAGTGTTTTTCCAACATCTCTTCACCCCTTAAGTGGACTATACTCTTTTCTTTCCTACTGCCACTGGACACTATTGAGATTCTTAAACTTCCCACGGTTGAGACTCAAACCTGAGCAAACCTAAACTTATACTCTATAAATAATTCACACGGACACAGATTTAAAATTTGATGGGGGAACAAAGCAAACGCCTCAGCGATCCGCCATACAATAACTGCTAAGTTTGTCCGCCAATCAGACAATCCTCAGCGACCGGTAAACTACCCTGCCATAACGATAGGGAAATATGGGCACCGCTGTGGCTTAACAAACAGTAAACTAAAAACACTGCCTACTTGCTATTGCAACCGTCAAAGACTGGATCCCTAAGATCCATCAAACTCCTAATCTAGCAAACAAAAACTCCAACAACTCACTCACAAAAGACAAATGCACTTCATCAGGCCTATAAAACTGAACCTTATCAAACTTAAAGACAGGATGAGGAACCACGCGACCACCATGCGCCAGGAGAAAAACCTAATGGAGTGGTTAATCTTACGCCTCACACTTTTCATAGACGCTCCATTTTCAGAATGTCTCCAAACCCGGCGGGAAACAATATCAGACTAAACCCACGGTTCCGCTCACGAGCTGTAGACAAATCTTTCTTAATCGCCCAAGAGAGCTCAATAGCAGGGATGAGGCCAGCATTCTTACCCTGAATTATCTTTTCCATGGAAGCCATCTATGCTCTCAATTTCTATGCCGAAATAAGAGAGACAGGATGTAGGGCCTTCTGTCTTTTAGACTGCTACTGAAATAGGTTGCAGAATGTCAACCCCTGAACTACAATGGTCTGTAGCTGGTGCAAAAGTTTTGACATAAACAGTATGCGTTCAGCTCTGAACCATGTCAGTGACCAAATAAACGCAAATTCATTTATTAGCAGGTTTTATATAGTGCCATCAGCTTACAAATGTAACAATTATAATAACATGGGAAAATGACCTGCTATGGACTTGATGCAAGCGCAAGACAGATGTGGAGGGTTCATCCCCTGATAAACAGCATATTTAAATGAGAAAACACCCTTCTTTCCTTTAAATAAGTCTTGTAGGACACGGGTGTGCATGGCTTTTCCCTACGCATTAAAATGTGGAGGCCCCACTCTGGATCAGGTCCTACTTCCCTAAGCTGTTGTTAGTGGCTGCTTATTAGTATCAGCCAACTATATGCAGCCAACTAGGTCAAGCGATTATTAATGAACACATTTGGAAATAACTTTTTTCAAATTTTCAAGTTTTCAAATATAAGCGTATAATTTTATTATTAACACTCTCATACAAACCTACTTATATGATAGCTTAATGCTCCTACATTAGGGTTACCACCTTTTTGTTTTTAGATTCCCGGACACAAATCCCTACTGCCAGAGTTGGACTGGCCCACAACAGGAGAATCCTCCGGTGGGCCCCAAGACCTAGCATTATTTCTTTATAAATAGAATGATTTCCTCTGGTGGGCCCAGGGTACCCCAGTCCGACACTGCCTACTGCCCTACCACCCTGAAAAAAACTTTGGATATGATACATTAATTTTTGCCAATAGAATTTTTTTTTTTTACTTTTTTGGGGATCAGTGTCCTGCACACTGCCCCCTCCCCCCCTCAAGGCAGCCCATCGGGACAGTTTATATAGAATCACAAAGAACGTAATAGATCTAATTCACAAAGCACTGGATAATAATGTGTGTCAGGGGGTGAGAGTTACACCTGGGTAATACCATTCCCCATCCCATAGCCACAATGCAGAACTGAATTGATTTGCAGGACAATAAGGGCAGCTGGAAGGTATGTATGGGAAGAGACAGACATAAAAACTGATCTCACCTTGTTTGCTTTTCACTTGGGTCAAACCTTCTCTTTGAGACACCACAGTCTGCTCCCCCTGTAGTGTAATCATGAAACACCACAGTCTGCTCCCCCTGGCTTATATTAATGACACATACCATGTGCTCCTCCTGTAGTATAATAAGACACCAAAGTCTGTTCCACCTGTAGTTTATTAGTTTATAATTATTAGTTTAAACACAAAAAGGCATCGACTAAGTCAATTGGATGTAGTCTTCTCTATGAGCCAAAATAGTCTGCTTTCCCTGCTGTATAATGATGAGACACCACAATCTGCTGGTTTAATAATTAGACAACGCAGTTTAGTCGCCCTCCTGTATAATGAGACATCGCAATCTGCTCCCCCTATATTATAATATTGAGACTCACTGTAAGCTCCTCCTGTAGTCTATCAAGACACCAAAGTCTCTCCATCTGCAGTTTAGACTTTTGTAATTATTAATGTTTAAAAAAAGATGTCATGTACTTAAGGTCACTTGGATCTAGCCTTTTCTATGAGACACCACAGTCCGCTCCCTGCTGTATAATCTTTTAAATTAATGAGTCACACAGTGTGCTTCTCCTGTAGTATAATAAGACAGCAAAGACTACTTCACCTGTTGTTTAATAGTTTATATAGTTATATTACATAAAAAATAAATGTAACAGGAGTTACTGAGCAAGTAGCATTGGCTTCGCAGTGTTTAGTATAGTAGTTACTGTCTTTGCTTGGGTTTGAATCCCATCTGCTCCAAATGTGTAACAGTATTATGAAGACCACTACAGTCTGCGTTGAATACAGTTAAAATGCTACTTGTGCATGAACACGAAGTCTGTTTGATTGGCAACAAAGTTAAAAACACTGAGCCCTGCTTACTGCCATAGACTTTAAATGGTTCTGATGGGTTGTAAAACAATCCTATGTATATTTCATAAGCTAAAATACAGGGCTGCACTAAAAAAAAACTTAAAAATGTAGGTTATATGGCTTTCACATTAATAAAATCATATAGTAAAATGGTTAAATTTTCAACAGTTTAGGGTATTTTAGACTTTCTATTTAGAGCCCCAGAAGAGACATGAGTAATAATCAAAGTCTTTAAAAAGACTGTGGGGCATACATATGGGGGGCACGGTGGGCACACCATTAATTGATCTTTTCAACGTCCTGCAGGACAAACATTGATAAATTCAATAAAAGAAAAGTTTCTGAATAAATCTGAATATTTAATGCTATGTGGGAAAATGAATCTGTTTTCACTGCTGACAAGACTGGTTTACCAGTGTGCTTAGTATGTGGTGAGAAATTGACAACAAACAAAAAGTCTAATGCTGCAAGACACAGGGCCTTTGCTGAAAAATATCCGGATGGGGATGAGACAAAAAAAAAGCTGTTTCGGAACTGATGAGGAAGACTGATCAGAGCACAAATCATTTCAAGAAGTGGATTAAGTCTGTAAATTCATCTGCACATGTTAGTTTTGTGGCCGCTCAGGAAATAGTCAAGGCACGGGAAGACGTTCACAGATGGAGAATATATAAAAGAATCATTCATTAAGATTTTAGAACATCTATTCTCAAGTGAAATTGTGAAGAAAATCAGAAATATGCCTCTCCTTGTGATGACAGTCAAAGACAGAACCATAAAAATGGCAGAAAACATCACCAGACAGCAAATTAAAGCTATGGCGTGCACAATCGCCTGTGATGAGTTTAAAGATAAAGGTGATATTGAACAAACAGCGCTGTTCTTCCGATAAGTGAACTCTGCTGGGCCACAGGAAGAATTGATTCTGTTGATACCACTAAAAGGCCAAACACAGGGGATAAGGGGGCATCTGTGAGGCTGTATTGGAGCCAAAGGGATAAACAGCATCAACCTTGTGCCAGCACTGTGTATGATAAAGCAGCTTTGTGGCACCAGGAGGCATTATGCAGTCAAACTTTTAATCCAGAATTCACAGAAGTAATGAATGGTGTCAATCAAATTGTCAAAAAAAATTATGGCGAAAATCTTTAAATTACTGTCAGTTCTGTTTATTACTTGATGAGGTGGAAAGCACATATTCTTATCTCATGCAGCACAAAAAAGTCAGTTGGCTGCAAAACACATTATGTTTCTCTGCCACACCTTTGATCATCAATCCCTCCTTATTGAATATGATTGTATTTGTAGGTGTAAGTCAACTTGATCCCGAAATGGAAGTGGTCGACACAGCTGATAAAGATATACGGGTGTTCAAGTTCAAAAAATATAACAAGGGATACAGAAAAAAACAAGCTCATGTCACAGATATATTATAGCTGAGATATTAAACAAGACATAACATTATTGTTATATATGCTGCTTCCTGAGAGCTTGGAATGGAACTTATCCACTTAATAGCTGTTGGACCTAATAAATCTCTGTGGATGACACTAGACACACTAGACACTGATACCTGGAATGAAGTCTGGGTTGTAAGTAAAAGGAATGAGAGGTTAGTGATTTGAAGAAAGTTTAGCCTTAATCCTTGATTCCCACCAACAGTAAAGTGTTGGGCCTTTGGTAGGGTGGGATACAGATGGGATTTTGGTGAGCCGAGGGGCGATATATCTAAATGTGAGTCCTCTGTCCTTATCCTTATCCACAGACTAGCTTCCTTAAACCAATCCAAGTTTTCAATCCAATAGGATACAGTCCCACATAATATAGAACTCCCAGACATCTCTGTCAAATGCTTTTTTGCATCCGCAGAGCAGGACCATGGGTACTCTTGACAAGGTCACAGAATGAATAAGATTAACTGCTTTCATGGTGTTATCCTTAGCTTCCCTACCCGGGACAAAGCCAACTTGGTCAGGATGAATCAGCTCCAGAAGAAACTCCAGCCTATTTGCAAAGAACTATGCAAACAACTTGACATCTACATTAAGAAGGGAGATAGAGTGGTAGGGTTTTTCCCTTCTTTGCGAATGACCGTTATGAGCGACTGGCATGAAAAGGCATGAAAAGTCCCAATATCAGCATTTTCCGATAACTGAGATCCTTGTCCCCAAAGGGCTTTGGCCAAGACCCTATCCTTTTTTTAGCCCCCAACAAAAGTGGTGAAAATGTCACTTCCTAACTATGAGTTTTCATTTAAAAGTATGTCCAGATTTGTGCAGTTAAATTAAGGTAGGGTTCTGGACACATAAGTTTAAAAAAAAATCTCAGCATGTTGAGCAAGTCCAAATTTACGCAAGTGTAAATTTATGTATTCACTTTCAAACCGCCAGTGAAATGTATTTTAAACTGTATGAAATATATCCAGAATCATTTCCACTGAACGTTCCATGTACATTGACTGTACCAGTTTTTTTCTTTCTTTTTAATAACTTATAAAGTGTTATGATTATATATCTGTGTGCAATTTTCATCATATCATCACAGCATGTGTGAAAAATAAACTAAAATTAAATAAAACACCCACACTCTTTATGTGAAGTAACTAAAAGATGATTTCCCTGATGTAGATAAACATGTTAACATGGATACAGGAAAACGGTTTCCTAAGAGAAAAACAAAAAACCTGTAGAAAGTAACAGCTTCAGATTCAGAGATTAAATTAGGTCTCCAAAGACATCTGCATCTTTAAATTGCAGCCCTGAGCAGAGACTACTGGTCCCTGTAGAATTTAATAAATTGTTTGTTTTTAACAAGGAAGTCAAATAATGCTTGCTCATTCTTAATCTTAAAGAAACTAATGTGACAGTATAAATAACAAAACTGCAATTAGTGTTTTAAAAATCCCACAGATGCCAAATTCTTTAGAATTTAACTACAGTACATTCTTTTCCTCGTAAATCTGTGCCAAAAGACCAACATTTTCATTCAAATATATTAGTGACATTCATGCATGTATACGTTGCTGTAAATCATACCCTTATGAATGGTGCTTAGTGATGACATTAATTCGAAATTCAGCAAGTGACATTTATCAAGCATATAAATAAATGGTCAGACAAACCTGTTTTCTGCAAAAGTTGTGCCCCTTAGTGACATTTAAAAAATATTGCTTATCCCAATAAATGTAAATTTCTCCTTATTAAACCTGCAATGTTCTAACACTTAGACCTAAATTTACTAATCAGGAGATTGCAGGGAGATTGAAAAGTAGGGACCATAGCAACCAATCAGATCCCAGCTTACATTCTCAAGTGTGTAAAATGAAACTGAGAGCTTGAATTTGATTGGGGATGTTGCTCATAGCAACCACTTTTCAATCTCCCTGCAATCTCCCTGCTTAGTAAATTTAGGACTTTGAGAGTTTGTTCTATAAAGAAATGGGATGCCAGTCCAAAAAAACAGACATAAAAAAGAATGGTAATATATGGTACAATATATCACTATTTCAGTAACGTACTCATTCATTTCTGCTATGGATGGAGCCCCTATTGTCACAAAGTGTAAAAGCACATAGGGGTATATTTACTAAGCAGTGAGATTGCAGTGAGATTGAATAGTGGGGATGTTGCCCATAGCAACCAATCAGATTTGAGTTCACATTCTTCAGTGTGTAAAATGAAACTTAGAGCTTGAATCCGATTGGTTGCTATGGGCAGCATAACCACTTTCCATCTCACTGCAATCTCACTGCTTAGTAAATATACCCCATACATGCCCGCCTTGCCAAGTTTGATGCTGTATTAATTCTACCCTTGAGGCTCCGATCTCCTGTGACCGCAGGCTCTGCCTCTTTGGCATTGCACTTGGGGATGATTTTGGCTCCCTTCTCTGGATTTATATTGCCTCCCTGTGTCTCTGGGCTACCATGTGTGTGGCTCGTACCTGGCTTGCACCCCACCCTCCTCTCCTGAGTGAATGGCTTCACCTAGTTAATGTTTCCCTGGGGCATGAATGCTTTGTATTTACCAGCCAGGGGCGGGCATCCAAATACCACCAGATCTGGGACAGGTGGCTGACGTCTGTTCTGTCTGCCGGCCTCACCATTGATTCGTCTGCCGATCCACTGTAATGTTTTCTGAGTTGTGACCTTCGTACCACCTGGGCGCCTCTGTATATGTATAACATTTCTTTACCCCCCCCAGGTTTGACTCTGCAGTGCTGTCTTAGCTGTGCTCTTTTAAGAGTGTTACCTGTGCAATGTACCCTCTGTACCAATGTGTGTTGATCATACGCTGACCTGTTTGTTTTTGTTTTGTTGTGTTATGTTTTGTTGTATTTTATAAACTTCGAAAATCAATAAATATACCTTGATTTAAAAAAATATACCCCATACATACCTCCCAACATTTAAGGTCCGGTCCAAGGGACACATAAGCCCGCCCCAGACCCACCCAACTCTGCTCCTGGTACACCCTGACTCTGCCCCTCCCTGTCCAAGCCCTGCCCCTTTTTGGGGAAGAAACCTGTCCCCTCAGCGGGACAAACTGGGAGGAGGGAGGGACAGCGGGACAGTTGGGGGGTATGCCCATAGTGTGCAATTAAGGCACAGATGAGTTGGCACTGTGATAACAGTGCGTAGCATGCAATAACCATAAAGTTCAAATCCAAACAGCAACTGTCCAGTTTGAGAGGAAACTCAGGTGGATACATCAAATACATAGGCGTATATCACCAGAGATCCTTGAAGGAATATGGACTTCCGCAGTGGTTGACTCTGCCTAGAAATGCATCTGATGTAAAATGTGGATATGAGTGAGCTTCTGTCGAGAAGGCCAAACACTGAAGTTGAAATAGCACTGGAAGAAAACAATGATTGAAAGTGTAATTCTTGAAGCAAAATCGTCGTTGTAAACACAATAGATACTCATGCACATAGTACGTTTGAAAAGGTAAAACATTGTAACGGAAAAAAAAATCTGGTGTGATAAAAGTCCCACAATGTAAAGAAGGATGTTCGAGAAAGTTTGGAATTTATCTGAGACAGATACGTTTTTAAGCAATGGAATCTTCCAACAAATGGTATTCTTGTGCATTATACTTTTCACATCTAATATAAGATTTACTAAAGCTCAATCGCAGCAACTTGCAGCAATTTTTTTCAGATATTTGTGCACTCTTCCTTACCGATTTGGAAACAGCAATGATCTTAGGTGATTTGTTCCTTTAAAAACGCATAGCTTTTTTATTCAAATATGTGTCACTTTCTCTTCAAGCAAGTTTAAATTGCAGCCATTGTTAAAAGCAGGTCACTTCCTCATTTCAGTTCATTTGAGTGTGTTCAGGTTGTTCACTTCATTTCAGTGTGTTGGTTGGAGTGTTTGAATTTGCGTCAAGGGTGATTTTATTTTCTTTTTAGATAGATTAGTTATTTAAGGCCGCTTCTCTGACTTTTGGCTAAGATCAAGTGTAGTACCTGGCTCTGATGAGGGTGGTGTGAGCCCCTCTGATGGCCAGTATGAGCTAGGTCCTCTGGCTATCTGGCTGGGAATGCTTTGAAAGCCGAGAAATAATGTGCCACACACTGTGGGCAGGGCACTTTTTTAGGCACGATATTTCCCACTCCATTTCAGAGCACTGTGCCTCCCATCCCTGTGCCTTTTGGCTGGGAAGGATAATTTTTTATCTTTCTGCCTGGCCATTAGGCCGGGCTGTAATCAAACAGCACTTTTTTTTATTTTGTAATTTATATTATATGTTTTGTAAGTCACCCCTCACTTTTCTGTTCCTTTTTTTTCACGGTTTCATTGGGTGATACTACTGGGGATCCCATGGATTTGTGAGTTTTTGGGTGACCCTTTAGATGATCCCATGAACATGTTGAGGGTTCCCTTAGCTTCGGCAAGGGGGACCCACCTGGCCTTGGCTGCCCTGGCGCCCGGTATGGGTGCTGGGTAGCTGAGGATGGATGGAGCTCTTCTCCTTTTGGAGAGAGCTCTAGCTCGAGCCCTGTGCACTTCAATTCAGTGTGTTGGTTGGAGTGTTTGGATTTGTGTTAAGGGAGATTTGATTTTCTTTTTAGATAGATTAGTTATTTGAGGCAGTTTTGGCGAGTTTTTGGTGGTTTGATTATGAGTATTTGTTTCTGTTGTAGTTGTGTATTGTTGTCTGCTGTTGTTTTTTTTACATTACATTGCCTTCAGAGTTTGTGTCTGTGTTTGTTTCTTTGTCTTGTATGTGTTTTTTAGTCTTTTTGCATCTTGTTAGTCTAGTGGTTAGAGGAAGGAGAAAGGATGAGCATTTAGTGGAGTTCAAGGACATTGTAGAGACAAAATAACTAAATGTGGTCGAAGTATCAGGTACCTGCACCTGTACAACCTGGGAAGTGTTCCTAACTGTTTAACTGTTTAATAGACAGGATTCTGACTTAAGTACTTGTCGACATTTACACAAGTTAAAAATAAACATCTGTGCATGCTGATCGGCATGGTAATGACCCCAGAAGGAGTGTGTTTAAAACTGTATGCACAGTTTTGCTTCGTAAATGAAGAAGATCAACGTGTACACTCCCCTCCCTTTCCCCCTCTCACGCATATTTACAGACATGCATGGGAGAGAAACTCACACACAGGTCTGGATCCAGTCCTACATTTTTTTAATTCAATGAAAGTAAACATACCTTACATTTTATTAACAGGTACTTCATTTAAAGTCTGCATCACCAGTAACACAATCTTCCCAACATCTTGATGATTTTGTGATATTGGAGTTTGCTTCTGTTTCGTGTCCATGAGGCCCTGAATGTCCGACGCAGTGAAAAAAATTCTATGAAAAATCCTTGCCATACAAAAAAACCTTTTGCTTATATCTAGAGGTAAGGTTATATGAAACTAACAAGTACTGATACTCCCATAAAGAATGTTTACGAAACACTGCATCAATTTCTATTTCAGTGCCAGAATCTTACACATACAATGACCAAGTATTTGGTTGTTAAAACTCCATTTAACATGCTCCCTGGGCCTATATTTACTAAGAAACAAATAATATTCAAGCTCTTGGTTTCATTTTACATACTGGAGAATGTGAGCTCCAATCTGATTGGTCACTATGGGCAACATACCCACTTTTCAATCTTTCTGCAATCTTCCTGCTTAGTAAATTTAGGCCTTGATCAGAAAGTATAAATTTACGATCATATCTTTCATTGTACTCACAGTTGCACGCCCCTACCATGGATAGAAAAATGACTAATTTCGTATTCATAAAGCAACCTCAACTTACACATAGCTCTGTTGAAGTGTGTTAAATCTAGAAGATCCATATATAACCAATTAACAAATGGGAACTCCCACCAATGAGAACAGCTTATAGGGCAGATGAAGAAGCGGCAGTAGGTAGGAAGGAAGAGGAAGGAAGAGCTTTGCTTGCCCATAATTTTTTACTCAGAAACCAAAATCACTGTTCAGTTTTGGTGTTTTGGATCTGTTTCAGATCCTATTTTGAGGGACGGAACAGCGGCATGGCTCAACTTGGTGCGATTACCTGATGTTGGATAGTGTCGTATTTTAGGGAAACCAAACTTTTTATCTCTACTCTCAGATTCCAAATTCACACACCTTGAATACTAACTAAGAGTGTAATATCTGACCCATTTGTGGTGTTTTCTTTTACAGTATGAGGATGCAAATAGTCCCAATATATTATTCAGTCTCAGCATTTTGCCACTGGATAATTATGGATGCATTTTACTCCAATGGGTCTTGACCAGTCGTAACTAGGAATAAATTATTATTTCATTATCTATAAATAACCTGTGATTTAAAGCAAACCTCTTAGCTCAACACATAACAATCTCCTTGGGTCAGGGGCGTAGTTAACGGGTCATGGGCCCCGGTGCAAAAGGTCAGTTTGGGCCCCCCCCCCCCC
>JABWIB010001395.1:64584-81575 GCA_016617825.1 Platyplectrum ornatum | reverse complement strand
AACGCTCGCTAGCTAGCGAATCGCTAGCGACCAGCTAGCGACCGTCGCAACAGCGAGCGATCAAGGCAAAACATAGCGTAGCAGCAGCGTAACATCGCATTAGCGAGCGTTGTGCAGGCGTCCAGACGGCGTTAGTCGCTCGCTTGCGAGGACTAGGATCAGGCCCATACACACCTCTTAAGACAACCCTGGTATATATGGAACCTTTATGTAGTTGTACTAATTCATACTTGCACCAAAATCCTCATTGCTGTCTTGTCCTGACTCTTGAAGCTTTGGGGGCTGGCTGATCCAGAGTTGCACTCGCACCTCTTTTTAGGTGCAAGCTGAGCAAAACCATGTTCTAATTTGAGAGGTGCAAATGAATTTTAATGTTATTACATGAAGAAAAAATTCTTTGTTTTTGCAGAGAAAACTCACATACTGCATAGTTTTATGTAAAATGTGCAAATTAGAGTTGAGCTAGGAAACTTCACCTTTCAACTCTTATTCTGTTTTCACAGTTAACACTGGCCTCCCCTTGCAGTTCAATGTTTGGTTTTGCCCAGGTCCACACTTGCACCTATTTTGCTCTTACTCCCAAAATCTGTATCAGCCACTGGTGTCTAATTGCATGTTCAGTAGCAATTTTGTGCATAAGCAGTTATGTGATTACACACAATTATTAACAAGTCCTATTACACTTTAACTTTAACATTCTTAATGTCCTTGTTTCGCTGCTTGTTGAATGTTATATATATCATCTCCATGCAGACTATTTGGGACTGTGGGGAAAATGTCACTGTAATAGGTAAATAGTCCCAAATATTTCTCATAATATGGTAATTATTGTATCTAATACAACTCACTGACAGGTGCAGCATGATGGTGCCAGGTATTCCAGATCCAGAGCTGCTTAAAAACGCAGCTCTGAATTGAGCGCATGGAGAGGGGCAGCCCATATGCCCATCATACGTGTTCTAAGTTGAAAACAAAGCTGATAACCGATTATATATGAATTATAGTAGAATAGATTTTATTGTTTAAAAAAAACACACAGACATATTTAATTTATTTTATAAATTATTTTAATATATTTTTTAAAAAATGTTACATTACCTGCTTCTGCACTTTGTCAGGAAATGGTGTAACCTGCGCTAACCATTAGCAGGGCTAAGTCCTGCTAACTGCGCATATGTAAATGAGTCACAGTTGCAAGGATGTGTAGACGCGCTTTGCGTCCGCATCCGTGCGATTCAAAGCGGATCTGCGCATGCAGCTGCGCTAACAGCTGCGATTCCGCCAGCCTGGCTGGCGGCGTCACAGCTTAGGATCAGGTCCCAGATTACCAGACATGGTTAACTTATAACCATACTTATAAGATGAAACCCATTGAAGGAAACAAAAACCATGTCTCCTGTAAGCTCGCAGTGTACAGTATGTGCGATCACTTAATGAATCACCACCAGCAGTGATCTGTCAGCAATAAATCATACACAGCTGTTTCCAATCAAAATATGAATTTTTAGACAATTTCTGGCTTCCGTCCTTAATGCCATTGCACATAAAAGATTTTTTTATGAACAAAGCATAAGCAAGGAGCAATAAACAGTTATATCAGTTTTAATTATCAAGAGTAAACATGTTTAAATATCTTCTTTTATCTTAAATTCCTTAAAACAAATATCACAGCATGCTTGCAGAGCAAATGGAAAAGTGTGTGAGGTTACTGCTGTACTCATTACCATGGTAACGGCTTCAAACCAGTATGTGTCATCTATTGCAAGTCAACTGGCTACTTGAAAAACGTTAGGAATTAATACTCCGCCTGATCTTTTATTAGAAACTGGGAGAAGGAATCTTACCCTAGGGTTCTGCCGTTAAAAATACATTACATGCTCACATAATAAAGTCAGCATGAAATGAAACTGAGCAGAAAATGGAATTGTTTGAAATAAAATGTAGTCTTGCTTATTATGTAACATTTAATTGTTAGTTTAGATTTTTAGCTCATTTGGGACCTTTATTGCTTAGTTTTCTTGTAATATCAGAGAGAAGCAGATGAAAACATATCTCAAAGGTGCAGTTCATTAGAAATTATAAATATTTAAGGACTGTGTTGGAACACTGGATGTACAGCACCAACAATAGCAATAGTGTGTGTGTGTGTGTATATATATATATATATATATATATATATATATATATATATATAAATATATATACAAAAATCAAATGGGTAAGACACATAAGAACATAAAAGTTTTCAGTAAATCATTGTATTTGCTTTACTGTACATCTAATAACATAAATACATCTAATAATATATTGATAAAGAGTGTTTTACTGTACATCTAATAACATAGTTTCATTGTTTAAACATGTAAATATTTGTAATTAATTAATTAACTAATTAATTATATTTACTGTAACTGCATAAGTCTGTGTCTGTCCAATGGGTATGTAAAAACTGTAAAGCAAATAAGAATCCTTCCAGCATTTGAGAAAGTCCATTGCAAGAGTTTTAACACAGACATAATTGGTACACTGTGACCTGAACTCCTCTACTTCATCAGCTTATTTATCTAATTCTGGACCCAAAGTGACTGATAAAAGCCTTGCTTTGTGACCTGATGCCCTATGTCACTTTTCTGCCATATTATTTATATATACAAAATATATTGTGCTTCAATCCCTATTGAATTTGGAAGTAATTGGTCCATATTATATCAAATGCCAGAAGTACCAAAAAACTATATTTAGTAAATCAACATATTTAATAAACATAAACACATACAAAATAATATGTATAAAAGTAAATAGTACTGTTACAGGTTAAAAAAAACCATAGTTTTGATCAGGCACGCCGCACATAGGAATAGATATAAAATAGTTGAGCTTATTTCTGCAAACTAGCAGAATATAGGAGCAGGTAGCCACAAGAGGCATGTGTTGTTATATTGCTTCAAGTTGTATGATAGTCAGTGGCATATATTATTCCACCAGTAGCAAGGATGTTATACTCCAGGAAAGCTCAAAGATATAGTCACTTTTCCTAATACAGGTTGGCAACCCAGGATTATAACCACAGGTCACTCTTAGCCGTCCACACAGCTGGTATCAAGCCTTGCTGGTTTAGCGCGTGCAGCATCTTCCCTGCGTTTAGTGGGCGTCCCCACACTGCGGTTCCACTTAGGTGTTATAAAGTATGTTCCATAGTATGTTGTGCCACTCTTTGGGGATATACATTTCTCCAAAGCAGGTCAATAGTAATATCTCCTTCTGCCTGTTTACCATTAACAGTACTATGTATGAGTTGCGACTCATTTAGGCCACAAATTTGGACTATATCAAGCAGAATACTGATCTGTAGGTTGGATTACTTTTTATTTATATCCTATGGTTTCGAATAGTCAGTGTTAAAAGATTTCCTGTGTTGGGAAGTATAAGAGAGGTTATGCTTGACGAGTGGAAGAAAGGAAGTATATAGGCATTTGGTGCATAAACAGAACATAATACACTAGCATAACCATCAATAGTCATTTCCAGAACAAGATAGCGTCCTTCAGGGTCAATATGCTGAGAATGTATAGAAGATGCAAGACGGTGACATAACAATATGAAAATCCCCAAGCCCTAGTATTATAGGACGCAGACACTAGTAACAGGAAACACCCACCCTTAAACTTGAATACTTGAATACAGGTAATTATGTCTCTTGGAACATCAACACATCAACAGCTTACTATGATTGACAAGCATGCGTTTTCGTATAATGGAGAGCGAAACTGGCGACTAACATCAGGATCAGCAAAGAGGTCGCCATGACCTTCCATTCCAGGCAAATAGACTTACCAGGTAAAAAACAGGTAAATCCAAAGCCGACCATTAAAGAAGCTCTGAACCAGAGGCATCCAAACATCAAGGAAGCACAGCTGACTCCAACACATGGTTACAACCAGTAGGAAATGTAAATTACAATCCTCAGTAGATCAGACCGTTCAAGCATTTCCGCACTCAGGTGTCAAATGTTGGCCGATGGCCTCCTTTGCTACCATTCCTCTGCCAGGAAGGTAGCAGCATTACCAGGATTCAGGCACTCATGGTGATACAGACCATAAAAGGAACGTAGGTGGGCGAGGTAGAGGAGTGCCTTTTTTTAACCAAAGCAGTGCAGACTTCACCAAAGTCCTTTCAGGCCTTTGTTACCTCCATGGAATAATCTTGAAAGATGCAGAGTTTATGACCATCCCAGTAAAGTGGGGGATGCTTTTTTACTGCCCTGCCAAATGGTATTTTTATGCAGATAATTGAGGTTTCTAGGCATCACCAGGTAAGGCCTGATAGCATTAGTGTCCCAAGGAGGCCCACTATAAAATTAGTACAGCCTCGCTCTATGTTATAACGATTTTCTAAGTAATCCAATTTATTCCACAAATATTTGTTTTCCTTGTAAAAGGCAGCAGACCAATGCTTCAGGGTATAAACATCTATGAAATTATCGCCTACTATTTGCTCAACCTTAAGCACTCTCATGTCCATGTGCATTCAGGGGTCAAGACTGGCAGCGACGGGCTGCAAGGAGGTGGAAGCGGTGCACGCACTTCGCTGTATGTCCAGGTGAGATTTTTCACGCTTGCCAGGCATCCTGGCTTTAATGTACCATTCCATCAAGTGGTGGAGCGGCTTAGGAAAGTATTCAGTGGAGGTATGTTCCCCCTGGGTAATCAGCAGTCTTTAGTGGATGTGCTCACGGAGCTTGTGAAGTTGCAACCACTCAGCCGGAACTGGAAGTCCCGGAAGACTTCTTAGCTGGACTGGACTAGACCTTGTGGGAGGAAAACTCTTTAAATATATCTATAAATACTTATCTCCAAATATGAAAAGGCTCTATCCACAGGGTTTGTCTGTATAAAAACGTCCTACTGTCTTTTAATAAAACTGTTGACCAATGATAGTTAACTACACTGGCCATCTCATAAATTTGTATATGTTTCAGTCAAACAGAATTGCAGCGTGCCCATGCACATGGCTTTCTCTATTTTCCACCTTTTAACAGAGGGCCTGATCCATACTCTGGAAAAAGCCTATTCAGAAGTCTCACCACAAAATAGAGTATGCATGCCTCTGGCAGAACAGGTGGTCTCACCATAAGTATGCATGGTGGCTGGGGGAAAGCATGCAAAGTGTACCCACGCCGCAAGCAAGAACAGGTAGGCTTCCAGTTCCAGAGTTCACTCTACTCCATAAGGGGGGAATAGAAATTTCTTCATCATACAATACAATAGCAACACAATGACATTAAGACAATCTTGAACAAACACTGACATATGCTGCAAAAAAGATGAATTTCTAGCAGATATTTCGGGAAGAAAAACAGATAACCAGCATCCAGCAACAACTGGTAAAAATAAATCACATTATTGTCAACCCCAAACAAACCTGGCTAAAAGGGAAGCATTATTCTACCACTGCACCAGGTTGTAAAAACAGCAAGACATTAGGTTACGGCAACAGGCAGTAGCATTCTTGTATGGTCTCCTGTGTCTTGCCTGCTTTCACTGCATTGTGCACTTATATTAGTGTGTGTCTTCTGTATATTATGATCCTTTCTTTTTTTTATGACCTCCTCCATACCCTCCATACCCCCCAACCGTCCTGTTTTTAGCGGGACAGTCCTGCTTTTGGGGGGAATGTCCTGCTGTCCCTCACTCCTACCTTTTTGTCCCGCTATGGGGACAAACAAAGGGGGGGTTTGTCCGGGGCAGGGGGCGTGACTTGTATCCCCAGCAAATGTTGAGAGGTATGCTCCTCTGACCTGCTCCGATTATAGCGTCTGGCTCTCTGTCCTTTCATGAATTAGATTGATTGTTGCTCATTTCCGTAGTAACATACATAGTAACATAGTTGGTGAGGTTGAAAAAAGACCTCAGTCCATCAAGTTCAACCTGTTTTGCATCTCCTCCGATTCTAATTGTATAATTGAGGTTGATCCAGACTAAATATCTAAGATCTACTAAAGATCTGCCTCCTGATTAAGGCCATACTAAAGTAAACATGATAAAATATAACCACAAATGGGAAACAAATTTGTTGTTATATATATCCTGGAAAGTTATACATATCCTGGAAAGAAATTTGAAAAGGAACAGACCTTTGCGGTGCGGTAATGTACCTATATAAGAAAATCAGTGCTGTTTGTTTCCCATTTGTTGTTATATTTTATGATTTCCTGTTGTACAAGGTGGTAGGACTTGTAGGGAGCAACAGACAGCGGCAGATACATGCGCAAGTAGAATTCTTTATAATTGTTTGTTATAAAGTAAACAGGCCCAAACTTGCTAGCCGTTCCTCATAACGCAATTACTTTATACCCTTTATCTGTTTTGTTGCCCTTCTCTGAACCCGCTCCAGTCTTGTAATATCCTTTTTATAAAAAAGACTATTACAGGACTGGAGCGGGTTCAGATATATATATATATATATATATATATATATATATATATATATACAGGGCTCAAAGTGTGCCGTTATATGCCGGTATGGCATACCTGAACCTCTATGTCTGCTAAGCCCCATCCCTTACATAAGCCCCAAGCTCTCTGGACTGGAAGGGGACTTACAAAGGGGGCTTGCCACTTTAACATACTGCCACTTATATCATCCCCTCTTCAATATATATATATATATATATATATATATATATATATATATATCTGTGTAAAATACCCTTTTTCGTTTCAAGCACCTAAAATGGGGGGCCCAAACCTGTATATGTATGTTTGCATATATTCTAAAGCAGTTTGGGGCCCACATTATATAAATAAAAAAATATACATTACATATATAAAAAAAATATATATAAACATGGGGGCCCCAAACTGCAGAATAATACATAAAAAACAATGAGAAACACAACAGTAAATCTGACTGTGGGTTCCTGGGTTCCATTTAAGGGATCTTGTTCCCAAAAGCTCTGGACCTCTGACTGCTGGGGAACCCAGTTAATCCAGCAATGGGGGCGACAAGCCCCTAGGGCTGCAGGCCCCATAGCTGCCCCATAGCTGGTGCTATGGCTGTTCACTGTTGAAGTTTGCTCACATGAGTTATTTGAGTCCTAAAAATATTTGAGTGCTAAAAATATATCTTCCCCACTCTCTCTTTCCATATGAGTTAATCATGATTTGAATTTACTGATAATTACATACTGATGATCTGCGGAAGTAATATGTAAGACTACGGAGGAGGTATGCCAGCCACACTCCTTGACGAAGTCCGTGATCGGCAAAACGCGTAGGGGATTTGGACTGACTGGAGGCCGGCTGTTACCTGTGCTTGGCTGCTCGTTGGCTGCTCCAAAGTGGATTTGAAGTGAAGCAGGTGGCTAGCATAGTTGAGTACAGCGTTTTCATCTGTCTTTATTTACATGTGATTTCCCACAATCATATTTTCCACAGCTGATATCCTGATTGGATGATCTCTTTAGGGTACAGCAGGACAATGGGCCAGATGTTTATGCACTATTCACTTACTTAAGAATGGGCAAAACCATGTTGAATTGAAGAGAAGATAAAATACTGTTTGCAACTAATGAAATTCTCTCTGCAACTCAACATGGCTTTTCCCTCTCTTAAGTTAAGTAATTAGTGCCTAAAGATCTGAATCTGGTCCAATATTCCTTTTTATCTTGCACTAGTGATTCCTAATATTTTGCCCTTATACATACTGTATCTGGCACAGAAAGGAGATTGAAAGTGGCTATACATACTGGATCAGAAACCTATAATAGGTAACTACTTATACTGTATACAGATACCCTCCTACTTACAGAGGGTACAGATACGTATAGAAAGTCTTCATTATGCAGAATGTGGTTCATTGCTGAAAACTGACATTTTCTACAGGGTTGTCATAGAACAGACCGGTGACTGTAGGTGTGCACCGACAAAGGGTGTTGGATGACTCCCTCAGCACTGACAGGTAAGGTTTTTGAATCCCATTCCTTTTCCTAATTCTTACCCTAACTGTTCCACAACCTTCTATTTCCAGCAGCCCAACCACATCCATCCCCTCCTAGTAACCCACCTCTAACCAGTGGCATAGCCACAGGGGTATCCAGCAGTCGAACTTGCGACCGGGCCCAGAGGCAGTATGGGGGGGGGGTTGCGACAGGTTGTAAAAACTGCAAGACATTAGGTTACCGCAACAGGCAGTGACATTCTTGTATGGTCTCCTGTGTCTTGCCTGCTTTCTCTGCATTGCGCATTTATATTAGTGTGTGTCTTCTGTATATTATGATCCTTTCTTTTTTTTTTTTTTAATGACCTCCNCCATACCCTACCTACCCCCCAACCGTCTCAATTTTAGTGGAACAGTCCCGCTTTTCAGTCCATCAAGTGCAACCTGTTTTGCATCTCCTCAGATCCTAATTTTATAATTGAGGTCGATCCAGACTAAATATTCAAGATCTGCCTCTTTATTAAGGTAATATTTTACTTACCAGTAACACCACATTTTTCTCCTAAAAATCTTCTGCTTCTTCTACTTCTAAAATACCACTTCTCTGGCAAAAAATTCCACATCTTCTCTTTCCTTACTGTAAAGAACCCTTTCCTCTGCTGGTTGTGAAACTTCCATTCCTCTAATCTTAGCAGGTGACTGTGTGTCCTCTTTACAGTTCTAAGGGTAAAGAGTTCATGTGAAATCTCTCTGTACTGGTCCCAAATGTATTTATAGATAATAATCAAATCACGCCAACATTCTTAAACTCGCTAGCCGTTCCCCATAACTCAATGACTTTATACCCTTTATCAGTTTTGTTGCGCTTCTCTGAACCTACTCCAGTTCTGCAATATCCTTTTTAAGGAGTGGTGGCATTACCAATGATCAGGGGCATAACTACAAAAGGCTGGGCCCCATAGCAAAATATTTTAAGGAGGCCCCTCTCCTATATATATATATATATATATATATATATATATATATATATATCCACTGTAATATAATAATGTGACTCCACAGTCCCCTGGGTCTACAGTATTTCCATCCCGATCTTTTCATTTGTACAGGTTTTGAATGTAAGCTCATCTCCCATGTTAAAATATACAGGGGCCCCATGTATCAATCCCCAATGTCCTTTATATTGTCAGCTGGCGGGCAAGGCCGCTGTGGACACTTGTACAGCCTAATAAATAAGTTCAGAGTATAGTTCACCACTAATCACTCTTTTGAGTGATTCTAATCTGGTCATAAAAATATAACAAATAAATTAGTTAAAATATATCTATAATACAGGGTTTTATGTAATTATTCTATTCAATTATGTCAAAGTTTATCTTTATATTGAACATGCCCAGTTTTTTGCCTTTTTTCTGTCAAAAGCGAAGGACAGTGCTAAAAATTATTTTAACAAAATTTAAGCTTTCTGATGACATCTTGTGGTGAAAGTTGATACAGGATGAGGTTGTAATCTGAAGTCTTTGTAACTGGTTGCCAGTATATTAATAATAACAAAATAAAAAAGCTTATTATATTGTAGTCAATTTTATGTAAGAAATAAATATTTAAGTATATAAATTCAGTTTGTTATTGCCTTTTTAGAATTAATGTACACACTTTCATGTTTAGTACTAAAGTAGATTTCTGTGTCTATAGCTTGCTTGTCTATAACAATGCTTACTGTTATGGATATGGCAACCAGATCCAGACTTTCTAAGCTATCAGATACTGGAGAACAACAGCTTTTTTTTATCTATGCATGTTCTTGATATGCACATCCAGGGGTATATTCACTAAGCGGTGAGATTGCAGTGAGATTGAAAAGTGGGGATGTTGCCCATAGCAACCAGATTTGAGTTCACATTCTTCAGTGAATAAAATTAAACTGAGAGATTGAATCTTATTGGTTGCTATGGGCAACATCCCCACTTTTCAATCTCACTGCAATCTCACAGCTTAGTAAATATACCCCCCGTGTTCCATAATGGGATCAGTGCTGAAAGCACAGTAGCAGCAGAGGTTCTGATTTATAACCAGTACGGCAAAACTTTCCCTGGCAAGAAATGGCAAATTCAGGTGTGGGCGCCAAATTTTCTACTGCTAGAAGTAATTATAATTTTGTACCCACCCTGTTTGTTTTAAGAGCTTACATAATTTTTAACACATTTAACATATAGATCAGATGCGAAACCTCTGATCTAATAGTTTAGTATTTGTTGTTCTTCAAAGTCTTTTACATGAAAAAGCAAACTTACCCAAAAGAAAATACCCAAAACACTGAAAATACTAATTATATCTTAACTACCCTTTTCTTTTATGTGTTTGAAATTGTTACTTTTGCTTAACACAAATGGATAGTTATCTTAACAATAAATAGGTTGTTTTAATAACTTTCTATTGCCTCTGGGAAAGCAGAACTCAAATAATTTTTAATATGCAATAATACTTCTCTGTAGCCTCTAGGAAATTAAAATTATTAAGTAGCTTTTCTGATGCTCTTACAACAGCATTGGGAAGAATTATATTACTTTGCATCAGTTACTTTAAATTGAAATAATTTTTTTCTGTTGGACTCATTGTTTCCCATTTAATATAAACATTTAGGGTCAAGCATCAAATCACAATAACAGCTTTATTTTGAATACTTTAAACATCCAATTAGTACATTTTAATAAAAAAAACTTGTAATCTTTACTTTTTAATTTTGTATTGCTGAAAAGGAACCTTACTTTTATATTATGTTTGTTTATAATATGAACATGTTCATATTACAATAATGTAGAGAAAATATCACTGTATTGCATCTTGAGTTCCCAGAGGAAGACTTAGCTACATGCACTGCATCATGTGACCCCAAGGAAAGTCTCAGCTTTGTGTATTACAATGTGGTAGAATAGTTTCGCTTTTAGGGTTCTGATTGAAGAACACTTGAAGAGGAAATGACCAGTAGCTGGAAATCTAGTCCTGTACAGTATGTATAGAGCACATATATGAACTTAATATATTGATTATAATAAAATTATACCTCACATAACCTTATATGCTTCAAATAATTCTTGGTACAATCTTTACAACATTGTAATCCAGCCACATGTAGAGAAACATTTTTTTTTTATTTACTTTAAGCTTTAAAAATCATACTGCAATATAATAACATTGAATAAACTACTGAAGATAATATAGTGCTCTGTTTACATACATACATAAAAAAGCAAAAACATAATACTTAGACTATAGTAGGCTATTGAAATTGAAACTTCAGACCTCTTAAATATATATTTACCATTTATCAGAATCCTAAATATATTAGCCTACACAATTGAAATAATAACCTTAGCATAGCCCATTGCAAATCAACTGGTTAAAGCAAATCCATGCATAGTTGCACAGGCCTAGGCCTATATTTACTAAATTACTCCTTACTAGCAGGAATGGAAAATTGGAGATAGCATAGCAACCAATCAGATTGTAGTTCTCTAGTTTCCTTTTACATACTAGAGTAAGTCAGCTGGAATATGAATGGTTGCTATGGGCAACATCTCCACTGTTCCATTCTTGCACTTTAGTAAATATAGACCCTAATAACAAATAAGTTCTTGCCTACAAAAATAAACCAAGCAGCTAAATTACTGAAATGTCTGTATTTTTGTATGGCCCTATTGAACTGCCCAGTGATTTTGCTCTTTAACAGGATTTAGCAATTTCATTTAAATAGAAATTAAAAATATAATATGAACTTCATCCTGATCACTTAAAAGTGAGAAATGCTGTGCTGAGTTATTTCAAACAGGATATAAATGTCACCCTTACCAAATGTTATTGTGGGACTCAAAACACATTTTTTTCATAATTTTTTAATTCATAATTCAATTTTTTTATTTAGAAAATAATAAACTTTTATAAAAATAAAAGAAAAGCTGTCCACACGCAATTTTTTTTCTATTCAGGTAGCATATACAGGGCTATAGTGCTCATTCAGGTAGCATATACAGGGCTATAGTGCTCTACCATGTGCCCAAATAGGGTTTTACAACCATATATGGGGTATTGCCATAGTCAGGAGAAATTGTGTAAAAAATTATCGGGTGTTTTTTATACGATTACCCTATGTGAAAATGGAAAATTTGGGAATGAATTCACAAATGAATGGAAAAACCATAAATCAGGTCCATCATCTCTCACCTGTACTTAAGAAGGTGTCAGGATCTGAGGCTGGCAGTGGCTGTAGTGACTTGAATACAAGTCGTGGTGGTTTCTTGAATGTACATGACATGCAAGCACTACAAACACATGATGGTATCCCTATACAGGCCCTGTCCAGGTTCCCTAGTGGAGCAAACATCTCAAAAGGGACAACCCCATGAGTCTACCTAAAGCTCCTAGAAGTCCCTATTAGGATTACAGGGAGGGCTTGCTGGAACTAATAGTGCAGAAGGGATGAACAGAAGAGCACTTGTAGCTGGCTGGTATCTGTAATGCTGTTGGAATGGTCAGGTGAGCACTTGGTGCCAGTGGTGTTCCAGGAGCACTTGTGGCTGGTTGGGACCTTTACCTTCTATTCTGCCTCTTCTGCATGGGCGCATTAAATCCCATGGACCAAGGTTAGTACAATGAGTCAAATTGTTCAGGAAGCAACAATTGCAAGAGAAGTGGAAGATTTTTGTCTGCCCCGGGTTGGAGAAAAACTTTAATATGGAATAGCTTATACACACAAGATGGAGAACTGTAGTGAAACCAAAATAACTACAACACTAGATGGAAAATAAGTGAAAAGTCCAGAAAAAAGCACTACTCCCTGAAAGGGAGATTTATAGAGAACAAGAAGAATGGCTAGGAGTAAGGGAGGAACAACAAGATGCAGAATTCAAAGCCCAATATCTTAGGTGAGTACTCAGAAACAAAAGCTGGCAGCAAGATGCTATATTTACAGTTAATCTACAGAGTTGCAGCTGCTAGGTGAAACCTGGGACAAATACCACTAATTTCCACCAAGCATGTGTCATAGCCGGCACCCAGGCTGGGGTCACATGGTACACTTAAGGTGATATGGTAGTATGAGTTCCTTGGGTGTTTCTGTGGTACCTTTCCCCATCACACAACTCCGGCCCGGTCCTTATATTACCCTAAAGTGATGCAAGTGGGACGTACACCACCAGACTGACCTTTGGCCTATCCATGCAAAGAATGCAACAACATAATGGCGTTTGAAATATTTATTTTCTAGGACCCAGACAGGTGGTCCTGGTACATAAAGGGAAGTTGCTTGGGTAATAGGGATGGCAATTTCAAACATATGATCCATTCAAACAAATTACAATGCATATGTGACAAAATAACAGTGACCCTTCTTGGGCATAATATTCAATAATAAATGACACTTCACCTTCAGTATAAACAATGATGGCAATATCAAATTACATTTAAATTCACCTTCAGTATAAACAATGATGGCAATATCAAATTACATTTAAATTCACATGTACATGTATGTTCAATCTTGTATTAAATTTAGGGTACACTCACATCTCTAATTTACTAAGCTGCAGGGCAAACATTAAGGGCACATACATCAAATAAATGCTTTCTGCTTTATATCACATTCTGCAAAACTCTTTTTGGTATATAATTATAATACACAGGGCGTGGGGTTCTATATCTGGACAATAAACCGCATGGCATGGTGTGGCATTGGTCAGTCAATGGCAGGGGTATTTCAGGGCTGTCGCTTACCGGTCCCAGCACAGTCTCAAAGGGGACATGTTGCAATGTCACACTGTTGCTGATCATGGTGGATGTTTCTTTCAGTGGTGGACAAGGAAGCAGGCTCACACTCTGTGTTATACTTCGTTCTCTCCTCTGGCTCTGTTTGTGCTCCATATAGTGTCTCTCAGCAGGGGCTATAATCGAGGGCTCACTCTCCATCAGCACGATTCTCCCCTCTTTCATCTGTTGGCATATCACACTGGTTCCTTGGGTTACACTTCACATCCATCCCTCGGGGTCTCATCCACAACGGGAGTTTGGTGTTTCACAGAACAACTGAAGGGATAAGCCTCATCCTGGGTCCATGGCAGCATCTGCTGGTTTCCTGGTGCCATCTGTAACTCCTTCACATCTAAAGCAAGCAGAAGGGCCTCTCTGCAGTTTCTTGCTTGGAAGGTCATTCCCAGGATTTGTAATTCCATCTGGGAACTGACTTGTATTCCCACTCAGCTGGTACAAACATTCTCCAAAGCTGTTTTCCAGACCCTGGTCTTCCATAGCACCTGCCCCATCTCCTCAGAACATCTCTGCAGACTTCACACAGCAGCTTTCCTGATTGACATTGCCTCTGGCTGGATTCTGACTGGACTACTCTCTTCCCAACAAAACATCTCATCTCATCTTCCACCATCAGTTTCTTTAGCCAATCAGATCACTATCACTGTGTGCATCTGAGTAAAGTCACACAGCGCTCATTTAATGTCTGCAGCTGGCGGCTTTTATATTTTCTTAGGGGCTGATTCTTTGGTGGCTGCAGGCCCCAGTATCCTTGAGGGCTCTGCACCTGCTGCACCTCCGGTAGTTCTACCCCTGCTTTGCACAATCAACAGCTAGAAGTCATTACGGCATCTTGTGACAATTGGGTCAAACTAGAATTGCTGAATCAGTAGATGTACAGAATGGACTTATGAACTACATTTACCTAAAAAAATGAGAATTTTATAATAAGCATTTGCATGTACAATAACTATTTTCTTTGCACCATTGATACTACCCGAGAGACTTGCCTACTCTAACCTCACTGACTTCCTTTCTTAACATAATCTTATGGATCCTCTTCAGTCAGGTTTTTCAGTCACTTAAACTGCATTGATCAAGGTAGTCAATGATTTAATCACTGCTAAATCCAAAAGTAATTACTTTTTCTTAATTCTTTTGGATGTCTGTGCTGCTTTTAATACTGTTGACAACTACTCATACAGATGTTACAGTCAGTAGGTACTCAGGACACTGCACTTTCCTGGTTTGCATCCTTTTTATCTGGTCGCTCTTTCAGTGTTCTCTTTTTTAAATCCACCTACACAAGGCTCAGTTTTAGGTCCATTGCTGATCTCTATCTATACAATTTCCCTTGTACAGCTAATAAAGTGGATGATTTAGATGATCACTATGCCCATAACACACAAATATACCAATACACTCCTGATCTTTCACCAACTGTGCAGGTCCACATAACTCAATGTCTTTTTGCCATTTCATTTGCCTAATCTTTAAAAAAACAGAACAAATATTTTTTCCATCTGACAATAAAAGCTGTCCTGCTGGCCTCTCTACTTTTTTTGACAATGTTGAAATAATCTCTACTCATAAAGTTTGTTGTCTAGGGGTTACCCTAAATCCTTTTAAATACTAATAAACATTTTCAGAATATGCAAATACCTCACACAAAACTATAATTTCTGCTTTAATCATCTCTCAAATTTATTATTACAATGCTCTCCTATTTGGGCAATAAAATATATTTGGTATATTTGGGACAAAAATTCAGGCAACTGCGCAGGTGCAGGCTGAGTTGTAAAAAGACAATCATCTTGTGTTTAGGCTATATTAGTCCACCCAAAAAGGAGTCATGTATGGAGTGAACTAGTTGGCCAATAGAGAAATTTAGAATATAAGTTTTATTAAGTCACAAGATAAAAATCAAATAAAACTAACACTATCTAGTTAGGATTAAAACCATAGTAAAAAATAATAGAATAATAGAAATAGTGATAAAGAATTGTAACCACCCTAGTTATTAAATATGAGTAGGCAATGCCTTTAACTAATTATAATAATTATGTTAATAATAGCAGGAGCCAGTCCTTATAATGTATTCTTAGTATCCAAATTAAACCAAAGGGGTCTGGATCAGCACTAGGGGATGTCCCTCCTCCTATATCCACTTCATTATTAAGGTTTAATATATATTGAATCCGATACCCTTAATGGGTTGTGAAGTGGTGCACCCTAATGTCTACTAATCAAACATATTATACAAAGAAGAGAAAGAGATACTGAACAGGGCACTCTGTGGGACAATAGCACCTTAAATTTTCATAAAAACCAGCGAAATAGATTAAAATAAATAGGTAGAGAAAAGTAGGAAATATATAAAAACACTCTGAATCACTCTGCTCCAATATATTTAGTTAAATAAATAAATAAATAAATAAATAAGTAGATGAGTATATCAGCGCTGGTCTCCGCTCCGGGGATAGAGTGCAGACGTCTCTGCTACACCGTATCCCCTTGTGTTTACAGAGCGAGACAGTCACCCCCTGCCTTATGGTGCGGCATTATTTAGAGCCAGCCAGCCGATATCATATAAGGCTGTAACCTAATCTGTGATGACAGCCTATACTGGAGTGACAGTAGCGCTGTAGCTGTTAGCTAGATGTAGCATGCAGAGTGATCAGACGCTAAAGCTCAGCGCGTTTCGCATTACGCTTCTCACGGCTTTTCTTTTCTCTACCTATTTATTTTAATCTATTTCGCTGGTTTTTATGAAAATTGAAATTAAAAATTATATTTTAAAATTTATACAATCAAGGTGCTATTGTCCCACAGAGTGCCCCATTCAGTATCTCTTTCTCTTCTTTGTATAAAGTATCCAAATTAATTGCATGGACAGGAACCTTAATGCAATCATTTTTTATTTTTTGCAAGTTTTCTAAAAACAGCTCGTTCTAAATGGACTGATATTGTTGGGGTTCATTATAGGACTATTATAGACTAAGGGCCAGATTCAGCTTTTCACTCTCATGACTATTACACTCTCATGGGCAAAACCATGTTGAATTGCAGGGGAGGTAAATTTAATTAGTTTCAATTAGCATAACAAGTGACAGCTGATGTTTCCTAGCACAAGTCTAATAACAGTGTAACAGTAACGCTGGTCAGTATCTGTGTGCAACATGCAACAATAAAGTATTCTCCCTGCATGCAAACACTGACATTCATTTTACCCACCCTGCAAGTCAACATGGTTT
>JABWIB010001395.1:28169-46079 GCA_016617825.1 Platyplectrum ornatum | reverse complement strand
TACAGTAGGGGAGGGGGGAGGAGGGAGCCTGCACAGGAGGCCAGCGTGCAGCTTTCATTACAGGGGAGAGGGAGGGGGCTAGTGTAGGGACGTAGCTAATGTAGTGTGTAGATTAGATAGGGCTTATTTAGCGTAGCTTAGGGCTAGAGGAACAGTGCTTTGGCTAGGGCTTAATTTTGGGGGAGGGCTTATTTTAGACAGTGTACTGTAAAATGGGGAAGGGCTTATTTTCGGGATAGGTCTTATTATCGGGGAAACACAGTATATTTGCATGCACCGTAGAAAAAGTCTAGGGATTAGGAGGATCTCAAAGGGAAATCTTCACATATAAACTCCACCTTATTTTTGACCGAGCCCTGAAACCTAGGGCATCAGGAATTGAGCTGTGCTTGTGTGCTGCTTTATGTTTATCTCATAATTTTTATTTTACTTAAACATCACTGGAATTTAATCAGCACTTTAGAGACATTGATGTAACATAAGTTGATTCTGTTTGGATGATACTGGTTATGGCTTTTTAGTTATGGAATTAATGAACAGCAGAGCTCATGCTGGTTAAACACTATATGAAAAAGACGGGCCACAGAACAGAGCAGCGTCAAAGGCTCAAATTTGGAGCAGTGGAGCATCAATTATAAACATTATATACAAAGTTATTTAATGTACGTTTTATTGTATTTTAATCTATCAAGGAGAATATTGCTTACCTTGACAATTGGTTTTAAATCCTGCACATGTAAACATTATAGAACCCATTTAATCCATAGAAAAGGCTACGGCTGCTATTGAGGCAGTCTGACCTTTTTATATGCATCCTATCCAAAGGTTCCATGTGTAATGGCCGCCCCCGGGGTGGGGTCAGAGGGTTAATTTACTTATACTTAAGTAGTATGTTGATTTGAGTTCCTTTGGTGTTGTTGCAGTACCTCTCCCCTTCACATAGTTCTGCCCCATTCCTGGTATCATCCTAGAGTGAGGCAGGTGGGATGGAGAACCCCAAACTGACCTTTGACCCAGACAAATAAAGGATGAAACAGCATAAGCCCTTTTTATGTAATAATTATGTAATAATTGATGAGCAAAGAACATATTAGTACAATTTTCAGCAACGAAAAATCTATGACATTTATAGTAACTGAAATAAACAGTGACATGACAATTTAATAGAATCATACATTGACACTTCAATAAACATAAAAAACAATAATAATGACAAACCAATCTTGTATCACATCGGGATATAATCACATATTTCTCTTTCTAGGCTGCAGGGCATAATGGATTTCAACATTAGGGGCACCTAAATAATATTTTAAATTTATTTCTTCATCTAATTAATACATGGGGGTTAGGGCTCTATAACTGGATGATGACCAGTATGGCTTGGGGTAACCTTGGGCAATCCATGGCAGGGATGCTTCCAGACATGCACTTACCCATCCCAGACCTGTTTTATCATGATGCGGACCACAAGCAAGCCATTTGTAAGGAAGGAAAAAAACTCTCCAACGTCGATCTTTCAAGCATGTCTTGTCCACGCTATGCCCACATCCACTGGCAAATCAGCTTCTGGGTCTTGCTTGTAGTTTATTGTTAACATAATGGCTCAATCTCTCTTCCGAGACTCTTCCAGATCCACTTACTGTAGCTGTATGTTATGCTTCACAGGACTTTCCTCTTCTCTGATTCTGTCTCTCTCTGTGACGTCTTTCAGCAGGGGATAAGATTGGGGCTCGTTCTCTCTGTCGATAGGGTTCCTAATTCTCTCATCTGCTGGTTCTACGGGTTAAACCTTAGGTGAACAAAACTATTTGAGTCCTTTCTTCTCAGTCTCACCCAATAACTAAATAGCCTTGCTTTTTCTGAACACCTAGCAGAAAGGAATTCAGAGCAATACCATTTCTCCACAATTGGTTTTGCAGTTCATTACACCAAAGAGTTTTTAGAGATGATCTCATATTTTATTATAATTTATTCATCAAGACCTTTGATGCATTTATCTCTCTATCATTTTTAGAAATCTGACATTCATTTTATGTTCATTATATTATTACTTTTTTGCTATTAACATGCCATACTATCTAAGGAATATATTCATAACTGGATTTGTTTTACACTCATAACACACACAAAATTCCATTTTTGTTCATAATAAAGGTATTAAAGAAGCTGTCAATAAATTTTTCTTTCTAATTGAATCACATGATATCTAAATTGTGGATAATGTGATCTTCTTGTTAAATAAAAGTGTCTCGAGAAAATAATGGATTAATTGACTGATGGCTAAAGTTTCTCTCAAATATAAAGGTTTAACCAGTTTGATTTGATTTGTGTGAAATAACTTTCTCTAATAAACAATTTGCTCAAAGACAATAGAGGAAATGAATGGATATCAAACCAAACCTAATTAGTCTATTGCAGATTGATATTACTCAGGGAGTCTTCGTCTTAATTGTGGAGGGCTGGATACTAAGGGCTTGCTTCATTATTTCTTTTTCCAAACACTATTGTGTAACTACCTATGGAATAATAAAATGTGAATTCATTTTAATAAATGTTTGTAAAGCGAATTAGCTAATTATACCAGAGTAAAAATGATTCCTTTAATTATTCTGGATATTTAGCTGGTACTTCAATTTTATTATTGTTAGTCAGTAAATGTGATTTGTATTAGGTTTGCCAATCTAATTAGAATGTACTGTATAACTTAACAAACACTTTAAAGACTTCCATGGGCTTTTTACAACACAAAACATTTATGGGTGAAGAAATATTGTTAGCACAATCTTATGAAATAATGGCATGGGAGTCATGTGCAAAACATTTAATATAAACATGAAATATTTAGTGTCTACAGAATTGAGCAACAGCTGCATTAAACTTATAATTTGGGCAAAACATGTCAGGAAACTATTTTAAAATTTCAGTAAAAAAATACAGGCTGTATTATTAAAAAAGAGTAGCATTTACTTATAATAAATTGATAAAATCTTGGGATTTGTGCTTTGGGATTTGACTGGCGTCATATGCGCAGAGGTGAGTTTTTGGTGGGCGGAAATTGTGGCTGCTGTCAGAGTTGTATGTTTCTTAAAGATTTGCATTTCTAAGCACATCTGCCTGGTTTCCACTGGTTGCCACTCTGGTCCACAGTCTCTTTATTTAAAAAAAATAAGTTATTTTTTTATACATAATGATGTACACAGCACATGAGAAACAGGTGGATGCTTATCTCTGAATTAGTCCAATAATGACAAACCTGATTCAGCGTTTCTGACGGCCGCAGTGTCTGGCCACCAGGTACTCCAGATTCAGAGCTGCCGAAGAACACAAGGAAATAGCTGTGGAATTGAGCACAGGGAAAGGGGAAGCCCATATGCCTGTCATCCGTGCGCTAAGCTGAAAAGCACAGAGACTTCTGATGCTCTATCCGTAGCCTCTGCTAACGTATGCGGCAATTTCTGCAGTCATAAAATCCAGCAGTTACTGCCGGCCGTTATGAATGAATTGTAGTAAAATAAAAACACACAGACATATTTCATTTATATTGTAAATAATTTTAATATATTTTTTAAAAATGTAAAAAAAATGTTTATTTAATGAAGCAGGTAATTGTTCATAGGTCCTTACCTGCTTCTGCACTGCTAAGCACAGCTTACACCATGTCAGGACATGGTGTAATCTGCGCTAGCAAATAGGGCTAAGCCCTGCTAACTGTGCATATGTAAATGAGATAAGGGGTGTGCAACGCCCCCTTTTCTCATTTACATGAGTCGTAGTCGCAAGAATGCATCCATGTGATTCAAAGCGGATCTGCGACTCCACCAGCCTATTATAAATTGAGGTACTAAGTGTGAAAATTGTTTACAAGCCCTAAAAATTATAGAGGATCAGGTCAAAATTCATTCTAGTGTGTGTTACAGATCAATTTATGTGGGCAAGTGGGCAAGTTCTATTACCCTGTGCCTCCACCACCTGTCCAGTGTTTCCCCATTTGCTAGACTCTATAACTATAATTATAGCACTTGCTGATACAGAGTAAATAGAGTGGACCACCAAGAGTTAAGATGACTCGCCTACTCTTAAAAAATAATGGACTGTGCATGTTATATTTGGCTTTTTAACCATGAATCTAAGGGAAAAAATAGTTAAATAATAAACCAGTCCTTTAATTAGCCCCAGTACTAAGTTTTAAAGACAGTTTTTGTAATCGTCATATGTGATGAAACAAGTTAATTTAAATACTTAATTTGAAATCATTATTTCATTTTATTGTTATGCCAACCACACTGACCACTAGTACTTATTTATTTGACATATTTTTCCAAAACTGCATAATAAAAATACCAAAAGCTCTCCAACACACAAGTAAGCATTCCACTACCACGTCTTGAAAGTGGTGAAGTGATGTTACTGTAATGTAGGTGGTTAATCTATCTTTAACATAAATTTCAGTCATCACCATTTCTATAATGTTAACACTCTTTCAGTGCCCTTTGATATTGTTGTATTTTCTGAGATTACAAAAAGCTAAGTTGTCTCACCCTTACAGAAATTGCACCAGTAAAAATACAAATGAACAAACAAAACATATGAAGTGTTTCTGTATAAGTATGTTTCTAACTAGGGAAATTTCTTAATTAAAAAACTACAATTATATACATTCCCTGCTAAGTAGAATGAAAAGTCTAATTAGGAAATTCAGCAAGGATACAGGAAAGATACCTGCAGAGGATATTATTACTATAGTACTTTTGCAACTTTTTTTTTCCTGTGGGAATACATTTTATTATCGTTTTTCATAGATATTATTGTTTTGTATTTTGTAATTGTTCTTGCAACCTGGTGTTTAATTTGCTAATACATACACTTCATTCATTTAATTTCTTATGAGCTATTACATATTTCTGAAAACCCTCAGAATGTATTGTTTAACTAGATACATTCAGTCAAATCTATCAGCTTCCCAAACCTTTATATACCAATATATTAGCTTTATTATAGACATTTATTTCTCTTTCTTATATTATAAGGAGGAGTGTAAGGTTTAGCCTTAAACTTGAAGGAGACTTGGAATCATATCATTGTGTATGGGGGTTGTAAAAAGCGTAAAAACTAAAATTCTAGGTTAGTATGGCAATGTATGGCGCTTTGGAGAAGTCCATAAAACCAGGTTTTTAGGTTAAATAAAATGGCAAAAATGCAGTGGTTACCAATTTTAGAAAAAAAATGCTAAAACATCTCTTCATCATTCTGCTGCTGCTTTAACTTTGGATGATGTTTTACATAGCACTACATTACAGCTACTATATAAGGTTGAGCTCAACACCACTGTAAATTACATGTCTCAGATTTGTTTAGAAAAAGGAGAGTGTTTAAAGTTTTGAGATTTGTTGAGATTCTTAGGAAGATCACGATTATGGTGTATGGAGGCCATACTTGCTTCATTGGTAGTGACAATATTCAAATAAGCTCTAGGGTAACTAGCTATATCTACAATCAACTGGAGCGTTCCTCTAGTCATATCTTACCCATTAAGGCTAAATCATGGCTGGGAATTAAAGCCATAAGGAAGAGGTGCCCATGTGTAGACAGCTGTTTTGGGGTTCTTGCCCCTCATCAGTGCAGAGTAGGGATCTGGCTGGCTGGTGAGAGGCCACTGATAATCTCAGCAGACAGCAGCCAAACAGTGATTTAACAGGGTAAAATCCTTAACTTATCTCACCAATTGTGTGTGTATATTTAATTTTTTTTTAAGTTTGTGTGCTTCTGCAGATATAAAGATGTATTGTGATTTATTTTTCTCAGTTTTTTCTTAATTACAAAAAAAATATTATTATTTAAATTTAAATGTATTATTGTTAAAGTTATTTTTGGTTTATTGTGGCTGGAATGTAGTCATTTATCTCAATATTTCAATAAATTAGTATGGTTTTTATCTCTGTTATCTGTATAATTTGGGGTTATTTTGGGGTGTTTTTTATATTGTGTATATTTTTATACACTATACATTTTTTTAGACATTTTCACCCTTTATTTTCTATGGTTGTGCTTGGTATGTGAGTCTATTTGTTGTTGTGTGTAGTAGTTTATTTAGTGTTAGTTTATTATTTTTCAGTCTGTTTGTTTGTGTGTGTCTATCTGTTTGTCTTTGTTAGTGTTTTGTCTTTGTGTTCCCTCGTTTTTTTTGCTAAAACATGGCTATCACTAGTGGTTAGGGTCAAGGCTCAGGTGAGGGTAAGGCACGTCAACAATTCCCTCACACTAAGACAAAACTAGGGCTTAATATATGCTTTAAAAAGGAAATTTGAAAGAAAAAATAGCTTAAGAGTGAGAAAATGCTGCCAGTACTGGAGGTACATCATCAGTACGCATCATGTAAGGGACATACAAGGAGCATCTGTGCAGTGTTCTGCCAAAAAAAATTCTGGAAGGAATTCCAGCATGTGATTCAGATGATCAGATGAAGGTTAGTTATGAAATGTGTGGAATAGTCATTTGCAATGTTTTTGTTATATATTATATATATTTTATCTTTTTTTTCATACAAAAGGGGCGCCAACTGTGTCACTTGTGGAAATAACGTTTTAATGCTCTTACTTATTCAACTGATTTTGAGATATTTTTTTTTGTTTCACATTGTACTTTTAGTTGGTGGTAAATTTTGGTTAATATTCAGTTGTTTTTTTTTTTTGCAGAAAAAGTGAACATTTATGAAAAAAAAAAGTTTTTAGAATTTTACATTCTCTGCTTGTAAAACAGATCATACCACACAAAATAGTTAATAATTCGTCATTTCCATGTGTCTACTATATGTTGGATTAATTTTTTAAAGTCCTTTTACTTTTTTAGGATGGTAAGAGGCTAATAAACTTAGTAGCAAATTGGACTCAGAAGTGAAGGAGGGGCATTTGCCTTTTTTTAGCACAGATTTTGATGGTTTTCGTGTGCCATGAGAAATTTGATGCAAAGCCCCTGTTGTATCAGTATAGTAAAATCCTCCAAACAAGCATACAATTTTGTAAATTACACCCCTCAAGAACCTCATATACAGGTATAGTGAGCACTTTGACCCCACTGATGTTTTGTAGTGCAAACTTCTTGTCTGCTAGGGCATACATTTACACCCCAAGACGGGAAGGGGTTAACCTTCCATTTTTTTACATTTTCGTATTTTTTTTTCAGCATAGTACTCATGGGAGTTACTATGCTGGTTATTGTGAATGAAACTTAAGGACTGCTGCACCCCGCCGGTAACTCCTAGCAACCACCTTTATGCCACAAATTGATAAATGTACTGAAAAATGCGTTGGAGTGAAGCTGACAGTTATGTTATTTGTCCCTTTTATCTGTTTCAGGAGTGTTTCCTTAAAGTACTGAAGATTGAATATNAAGATACATGTGAAGTCAAGTTGATTGGACATTGTTACAGACTTTGAAGGACACTGGAGCAGTGATTGTACTGTTTTGTTCTTGTTCAAATGTTGATATACTAGAATTCTGACGTATAGAAGTTCCTGGTGGTTGTTGTCTTATATGTTTTTCATTTTAATGTGCATATATATTTTTAATGCTGGAAATACATTCACATTGTTTCATTATCAAAAGCCGAACATAGTTACCACCAGCTTTTAATGAATGAAAAAAAAAGTAAAAAAACACAGACAAAACAGATTTTATTAATAAACTTTTACATTGCCTTTTTTACATTGTACTGTTATATTGTACACACTGATCCAGCGCACATGTATCCTCACAAAAAATCGTCCAGCTGCTATCCAACTGTGTATTGCATGTTGATGTTTCACTATTCACCCTACATACCCTCAAAAATTGGGAGACCTTAAGAAGCTGATGGGTGGTGGCTAGATGATTGTAAAAAAGTATTACAGGCTGTAGGTTTCTCAAACACTGTGATGAAAGTTATGATGAATTGATTTGTGGTATTAATTACCTCCATGGATTCTATGAAGCTCTGGTCAGATCCTTTTCATAAAATGAGGGGATTGATGATGTAACATGTATAAAAAATATCTGATGTGCACTTGATACATATGGGCATAAAGGTACAACAGGTGACCCCATGGCGCACCCAGAAATCTGTAGGAAGTCTCCAAGTCTCAGGTAAAGGTAAAAAAGTTTATTTTTAGTGTGAGTTCTGACAAATACATAAACAGATATGGGTTCGGGCCCGTATACTGGGAACTGTTGGAAATCAACATTCTGTGGTGTCTTTCAGAAAAGAAGGTATTGCTTGGATACACGATCCCCTAGTTGCTGTTGAATGTCCCCCCTTGTATGCTGTCACATTTTTTACCACTATGACTACGCTCTTTTGTACATGATCCTGCATCCCTGGACCAGAAATACCGGATTAGACACATACTCACCTGTACTAGTCAGTTAGTTGTATATATTTTACATTGCCCATATGGACAGATCTATGTGGGCAATGCCCAGCGGACATTCAAGAAAAGTATGAATTTGCCTCTGGCAAAACACTTTATTTCTTCCAAACACCTTTTGTCTGATTTGTGATGAAAAAACATTGACATGGTACCCACTTCCTGTCAGGTTGGTGATCGTGAGCAACAGCTTCTGAATTGGAAGCCAAATGGATACGTACCATTGGTTGCCTCTAGGGGGCTCAATAAACCTATACTAACCTAAATACTACCCCTCCATTGCTTCTTAGAATAAATTTTCAGGCTATACCTTCTATCATGTATATCCATTTTGAAGCTTATCTAGAATCTTCTAGGTTTAATAGTGTACCCGAAAATTGTGTCATTTATGGAGATGATACTCGTGGATATTGTATGTTGGTGTATATAAACAGATTAGTCATGGGGAGACAAGGGAAGGTGGTAGTGGCTGCATTTGCCCTTATTCATTATGAATCTAATTCCATGGCTCTATATATGTGATAATGCTGCCCATTGTATTAGCACTATATGGTTCCTTATGTTTACTTGTTTTTAATTAATGATATGGATATGTGTTCCTTAACAGTCACTTGTGTGCACATTGCTTTCCAGACATGCCTCCCCTAGCCCCTGTCGGATTGTGTCCAGTTGACGAGTAACCTAGACTAGATTGGACAAGGCATGAATTCCCTATAAACAGTATATATATATATATATATATATATATATATATATATATACCACCTGGCAAAGATGTTGACAGGTAGAATTGTGAGGGCACGGAACAATGTCAGATATTTTAATTATATTCATATTTAGAGATTTAAATTAATTGAACCGGGCATTATTTGTTTCGATTTGTGTGGTCTCCGCTGATATGTACAAATAAGTTAAGGCAGTGGTGAAGCCTAGATGACTTTCTTTTACAACAGGGATATGGCATACTGTATGTGTATACAAACAGGTCTGGCAAAAAATAGTCAGTACCCAGATTTTGATAAATTAGACTAGGAAACATAATTTCTCTACCCTAACACAGTTTGCAACAAAAATATGATTCTCTTTAACATAATTTTTGCTTTGTTAAAGTTACTGCCTGTTCATATTTTGGAAATGGGGATAGACTTTGACATGATGTAAGCTTATATATAATTGTCGCTTAAGAATGCATTAGTCTTAAACATTCATTAAGTAAAGCATATTGTATGAGCATACAATAAATTAATTATTTGTGAACAGTTACTTAGTGGCTGCATGTTGTGATGCTCTTAGAAAATGGAATCTCTTACAGCAGCTGATCAACATGATGCTATAGTCCCTATAACCAGCATTTTGTTTATATTGACTTACTAAACAGTGTTACACTTATAATTTATAGAATAACTAAATGAGGAGGTGCAAACAATGAAGGCCGCATCACCAGGTGATGGCGATTTTAATGTGTAAATATGTGGGAAAGCGAGGAGCATAGAAGAGGAGGGTTAAGTTGAGGTTGTGGGAAGGGGATGGACGTAGAAGGGGAAAGTTAGAGTTATGCTTCGGGGCAGCAGATAAAGCTTAAAAGGGGGAGGTTAGAGTTAGGCTGTGGAGAGTGTATGGATCAGAGCTGTACCAACTAGTCTAATCTAAGCCTAACAAACTAGACTTATAAATTACTTATAAAGTTATGCAGCATGTACATTCTTTGTGCAAAACAAAGTTTTTTTCCCTACATGCAAACTAATTAAGTGAGTTTGCACCCCTCACATTGCACCATAGTTATGCTCAGAACTACACTTGTGCCAGAGACTCTTATTATTTAAAGTTAATGATTTATGTAAATATTAAACTGACAAGTTTAAATAAAAACATTTTGTACTGAGATTTTACCTATACCTATATTTTAATAACCTGATTTAGATGTTCTATTCATCGAAGAATGTAACACTTTAACTATATATCAATAAACCACATGAAAATAGGTACGATTGAATGATACCATAAATCAACCATAGCTGATTTTTAGGGTAATCAGCAAATTTCGGCAATGGCAAATTTCTGGAAGGAAATCATATAGTGAATGAACATTAGTCTACTGGCACCACATATTAAACCATCATAGTTTATGCACATTTAACGCTTATCCTCCCTTCATAACCTCCGCGGGGTCAATTTTCTCTGCATCTCATAAACTGTACAAGTGCATTATGCAGGTAAATAAACTGATCACTAATGGAAAAATGTGATAAAGGACACTTATTTTCCAGTACATACAAATTGTAAGATGACAACCTGACATCATTGTAATAATTGTTTAATTTCTATAATCAATTCAAGTTACAATCTATTTATTAGATTGCAGCTAGTCATTATTATTGGTCTTTTCTGTGCAGGCCATGAAATGCAATAGCCATCCTTCACTTTCATCAAGTAATTTGAATTACAATTTAGCCAATGAGCATAGTGTTTTCCAAACCTAACATAACTTGACAAGACTTAGTGCAAAACAAATCTGCACTCTCTACATCTTAGACTTGTTGCAATTTTTTATATACATATTCTAGTTATTTTCCATAATGGCCATCGCTACATCTTTTTTGTACTGTTTACATGTCTGCCAACTTGTTTGGATTTTATTTGGTGATTTGATATTAATTTTTAATGCAAAAGCACTTAGCATTAGGAGTTTGACATTTTGTCTGACCTTAATCACCAAGAGGATCATGAGAGGTTTATTCAGTGGGAAGAGAACTGTTACTCTCTGACAGAAATGATGGGAAATAAGTAAACAGCCTTTTAAAACCTCACCAGAAATCAATATGGTTTAAAGATGATGGACGTTAGTGTTTTTTTGCTGCTTAAGGACTTCAACCTTTTACGGGAAAATATCTTCTCAAAGTGTCAGCATTTTTTTTCATGTGCCCATTGAATCACTGCTGCAAATAGAAGTCTTCACATCATTATTGTTTTGAAGTTGATGCATATCACCTGTCACAGTAATGTAGGGAACTTTAGTCTGCAAAAAATTGAAATTACATTGGTCTGTAGTTTCAGTAATCAATGATATATGTGGCAAAAAAATACTTTTTTTGTCTTAATTTATCTTCATTTTACTTCATTTTATTGACTATTGATAGGAACAATAAACTGAATGAAAAAAATATGAAAAATGTTGGCTAACAGAAAAAAACTGAACTGAAAATTTATTACAGTAATAGACTAAAAATATATCCTTTCATACATTTGCTATACAATATATATTGGAATAAATATTCAGGTTTGGGTTTAATTAATTTGTGGAAACGTTACACTTTAATCATTCTAGTCTCATTTCTGTATTCATCTGTTCTGAGGGCAAAAGTAAACATACTAAACATTATTTAAACAAATGCTTAATTCATTGTAATAAATCCTTGATAGAAGTGTTAAGTCTGTGTAAACTTTTCACTGGACGTTTCATAATTATATTAAAAACAGTAATTATATTAAAATCTATAATAAACAAAAAATATATGAAATAGTAGAAGTTAAATCTGTAAAGAGGGGATTGCTGAAGTACAAAAAGAAGTTGATAAGTTGATAATTAGTTATCAAATCCAATGATACAGCCAACAGATCAGTGGCAGCATACACATATAAAGCCAGAGCTGACAATTATAGGCAACAGATAAAAAACAAAACCATAGGGCCAGATTAAGATTTACACTCTCATGACTTAAACTCATGACACTCTCATGGGCAAAACCATCTTGAATTGCAGAGGGTGGGGGGGTAAAATGAATGTTAGTGTTTGCATGCAGGGAGAATACTTTATTGTTGCATGTTGCACACAGATACTGACCAGTGTTACTGTTACACTGTAATTAGACTTGTGCTATGAAACATCTCTCACTAATAATACTGATTGCAATTAATTCAATTCAATTTAACTTCCCTGCAATATAACATGTTTTTGCCCATGCGAGTGTAAGTCATGAGCGTAAGTCATGAGAATGTAAATATGAATCTGGCCCATAGTGAGCACAAATAGCATACAGGCAATGAACAAATACTAAGTTAGACATAGCTGAGTAAGCTAAGCTGTCAGACAAAGTTAATTGGTACAAGACATTCAAAGTAAAGTCAGGCAAAATTCTTCTCTCATTGCATCTCGTCTGCCTTTCATGTCTCATCATACCTATCTCTCCTCACACCCACTCCTTGCATTTACATTTTAAACCTCACACCACACTACAAGCCCATTGTACTTACATAGTTGTTGTCAGTCGTAGAAACAGAACTAGGGAACCACAGTTATGACTTATAGGTGAGTTGGAGTCATAGGTTTAATGCAGCTGGTGTTTAATAGGCCAAAACGTGAGGAGTATGAGCTTGATGTGGTCACCTAGTCACTACTATAATAATCTGTGATCCTATCAGAAAAGTTTGTCAATTGTCTAAGGGCAGAATACACAGTTGAGCCACCTTTGATTGCAGACAAATTTGTAGGTCAGCCTATGATGCTTTGCTGATGTATGCTTTGAAGTCAACATATTATTTGAAACGTATGAAGGTAATTCCCCATATTTTGTCCTGACAAGATTAATACAATATAATTCAAAGGTCTTTAAAACTGGTAAAGCAATTCAAAAGACCCCGGTACCCACTATATGAGCCATTCCAAATGTAAATCTTGTTCATTGCCCTGTAGTACACAGCAAAATGCACAATAATAAAACAAAACTACTGTGTATCCTTGTAGAAGAGACAGGTATGTTTGTTATTGTATTTGTAAAAATAACTATGTGTTTCTGTAATAAAATAGAATGTACTGTAGTTATTCTGCATAGGATTTTTTCCATATCACAGAGATATTCTTCCCCATTAAAGTCACTTTTATTAATTGAGTACATAAACTTTCATAGGCAGTCATCTTATTTTGTTATTCGATTTTATGAATGCTATATTAGGAAAAATAATATTATAAGTACAAACAATATGTTCACACAGTCTTTTGATTAAAAGAAAACATTTAGGTTCTTAAAATGATGACTTTATCAGGCTGTTTAACTAATTCATTTAGAGGAATTGAAAGCGCAGCCTGCACCATGTCTGGACATGGTGCAGACTTAGCGCAGAGGGACCTGAGGCAGGTAATGTCCTATGGACAATTACCTGCCTCATTAACTTAAAAAAAGTAAAAAAAAAATTAAAATAATAAAAAAGTGTATGTTAAATAAAGTGTATGTGTGTTCTTTTTTTATTTAAATAATATTTTTTAAATTTATTTATTTTCTTTTTTTCATCCATGAAAGCCGGCACGAGTGCCGGCTTTCATGCTCGCAGCGCACGCTGGGGGTATATACTGGCAGAGGCTCCGGATACAGCATCTGGAGCCTCTGCGATTTTTCACATAGCGCAGGGATGCGGGGCATACGGCATGCCCCTCTCCCTGCGCTGTATTCAGAGCTGCACTTTTGCTGAATCCAGTCCCTAGTATCTTTTGTTTACAAAGCATACATTCTAATGAATCATTTTAAAACAAGTTGATAAGAGCATTAACTAGAAAATAAAAGTAAACAGATTTCATGATAGTTTTTGCCACTAAGCTAACCATAAAAAAGTTTTACAATCTTCTGATGATAAGTTGCTAATATGTAAAATTAAACTTTATACTCACATGCATAAACTAATATAAAATGTGTTTTTTTTCTTAATAATTGTCATTATCATGTAATATTGATAAACTGTTTATTTTACCTCAAGGAAATGTAATTACAAATAAAGTGTAATATGTGTTAAAGTATCATTAATCATCATTAGGCAATATAACATGAATTCCACGGTGTAACTGATTTATAAAAAGCATAAATATGTAATAAAAACATTAAATACAGCACAATATTAAACTGATACTGAGGTCTCATGAGTGTCATGTTTCACTGACCAATTTTTTTCTTTACTTGTGCTACTATTTTTTCCCACTAGATGACAATATTGAACTCATAAAAATGCAACTGTAGAGACAAACCATCTTGCAAAGTAAGTGGTGTCAATTAATTGTATATAATTTTGATTGCAAGCTAATACTTAGCACTTATTGATAAGATAAAGTTATAGAACAACTATTTACTTAGATTTATGATTGTTGTAAGAAATGCTTCCTCTTAATACTCAACATCCAACTTGCAGGTATGCAAACAATGGCTATGTAATGGTATGCAGACTTAAGTCTCCTGCATTTGGTAAAGGTCTCTAACAATGGCTCTTCAAAAAGTCAAGAATTGGTAATCCTTTGTTTATTTGAATGGACATTATTCCAGACACTTTTAGAACAGTTTAAGCACACAATAAAAATGTTCTGCCTTCACAGGGGTCATACTGCATAAAAACACAATGTACCACAGTGTACAAGTGTACCTCTCTGCTCTCAGCCCCCATCTGTGACCAGAGGAGAGCAGCTTGCTTCTAGCCACCACCGTGCCTTGCAGTTGCTGACGACGCCGGGACTCCCTCTTCTACACCCCCCCCTCCATTTCCAGTTCAGCGGGGGTGCTCTCTGCCGGCAGAGGCCCTGATCCTTGTGACGGTATTTTTGACCATCTCTCCCTGCACCTCTGCTTGCGCTGCCTGCTGTCTGTCGGCGGCCTCCTGCCTATCTCTGCACCAGCTACCTTGGTGTGGATCTGGCTGTGTGCCAGGCGCCACTTTGCTCTTGAACTGTGGGGCTGACCTGTCCTGCCCCTCGCTGTTGCTGCTAACTGGCCAGAGTGCCCACTCCCTGCCTCCTCTACATGGCACTCAGGCCTACAAACTACTTTTCAAGGGGACCCACAAGGGGCCTCCTGCTCTGCCTTGGCTGCCCCCGTTCCTGGAAGGTTCTCCTGGCTGCTGCTGTGATAGAGGTTGATAGGTCTCGGAGGAACAACATTAAGATTAAAGGCATTCCCAACTCTGTCACCAACTGTGACCTTGAATGCTTTGCTAATAATCTCTTCAGGAAGCTGCTACCAGGGGTTGCTGACAAGGATTTAAAAGCTGGGGTCTTTGCAGCTTTTTCAGGACCTCTCTGCATCCATGATCAACAAGTGACATGACCTCGCCACTATCACCAAAGTGCTTCGGGATAATGATCCTGCTTACAGGTGGGGCTTTCTGGTGAAGCTCTTGGTACGCTGAGATGACTCCACTTACGTCATCGCTTCAGTCGACACTGGACTGAAGCTCCTAGATGCCTGGCACTTGGCCCGTCTACTGATTCCATCAACGAATCTCCCACACCTGTCGTCGTCCTGGATGCCAGTGGAATGACGTCTTCTGTGACTGTAGCTTCCCGGCCCAGTCTTTGCTATGGGACGCCTGCCAGACTGCATATCGTATGGGACTGTTTGCTATTGATAGCTCTGTATTTGTTCCATTGCCACCTGGCGGGCCTAAATTTCCCACATAAACGTAGAAATGCTCTGGACACCCTGCGTCAGTTTCGTATTGATATTGCTGCCTTCCAGGAAACCCATTTTCCCTCTATCCTAACCCCTACTCTAGGGGACAGAACCTACCCTGCACGTTACACTGTCAATCGTCCGGTCAAAAGAAACGGAGTGGCCTTTCTTTTTCATGTTAACTTTATTCTTGGCTAAACTAAACCTACAATTGATCCTGCTCTTTTAGGTGCCACAAATATTTTAAGGGTATCCAATGTCACCAAATTCATCCAGTGGAAGGCCCATAACAGGTTCCCTGTGTCAAAGATCTGGTCCGGAAGTTCCGCCTTCAACCCACACATGTCTATACCTACCTACAGATCACGCACTGGATGTCCTCTGCATTGCAGTTGGTCGGTAACCTTACCCCCCACCCTCTGAGATAGCGGCGCAGTTGATCAATACTAGTCCCAACGGTGCCATCACCTTCTGGTATACCCGGCTGGTAACCCCAACTGAGCCCCGCAAATAAGCGCAGCTGCAATGGGAATGGTATCTGGGGGTCGGTTCTGAGGAAGGGCGAAACAACCTGAAACGCGTAAACCAGAGGTAGCCAGGTTCCCCATCCCAGCCAGGTGTATAGGATCCCCCCGCTGTCATTGGTCCATCTCTGCTCTACCCGGGTCTCGAGCTTGCAGTGGGAGATATCCTGTCCAACCTTTACATCAGCTGGGTACGGTTCCTTGTTTTATATTGTATTTATATTGTATTCATATTGTATTTATACGGTATTATATTGGATTTGTTTTATTACATTTATTTATTGAATTTATTGGATTTTATTTGTCTAGATTGTGAATTTTAAATTGATACATACATTATGGCATAATAAATATTGATTTTCTTATTTTTTGCCTTTTCGGTTTCATGTATGAGAATAATCCGGGGGATTTTACCCAGAACATCATCCCCTAATTTATTTGTGCACCTCTCCATTCCCTTAGGAAGTAAGGTTGCGCAGACAGAGCCCACAATTATATCTGTTTCATATATTGATATTGGATAAGACTGAGCACCTCAAATATATGCGCTGTATTTTATGTGGATATATATATATATATATATATATATATATAAATCACATGAAGGGCGGCACTCAGAAAAGCAGAGAAGAAATATAAAGCTTGCCACGGTGCTCTCTTAGCAGGTTGATGCAGACGAAGGTAAAGCGAGGCACTCACGGTCTGATAACTTCAACTTTCTTTATTGTTGCATAAAATCAATCAATCGAATATATATATAAAGTGTACGTGGGTTAGGAGATTGCACAAAAATGTATAATTGGTAACTGATATATACTTTAATGTGCTTATAATGATTATTAACCCATCAGATGGGTTAATGGGACCGTATTCAGCGTTTCTGGAGGCCACACGCTGCGGCCGCCAGGTACGCAAGAATACAGCACAGTGTGAAAGTTGGATTTAACACATACACATATATACAAGAAACTGATAACCATTTACATATAAGCGCAATAAGATATACATTATCTCATATATCTCATATATCACATATACAAACTAATAGCATATCAGCACAAGTGTATGCAGCATTGCTCACAAATAAGCAAAGACAAGATGGTGTCTCAATACAAGATGGAAGCTGGAAAGCAGAACTTTCACAGTGAGAAAGGGGCAGAGTGACCTTTAGTAAGTTGCAAAACATGTTTTGCTCCTAAGTTAAGATGAATTAATTGTCAAGGCAAAGCAGTAAGAATACCAAACAAGGATAGTATTCTCAAAATAGAGGATGACAATTAATCAATGAGCTACACCAGATGTCACCCTGGCATAAGGGGATATTATAATTCCAGATATGGTGACGTGTAATTTGCGCAAATTAAGATAGTACTAAAAAAGGAGATATAGATGAAGGTCTAATAATTAAATAAATAATTAATTGGAGAAAGGGTATAAAAAGGAGCCATTTTCCATTGTCGAGGCTCTGCTACCAGACTAGCTAGAATCCACACGTCAGTGTGTTATGAGAAAGGGCTTGGGGGGGAATTCACTAAATGACGAATTCTGCAGAGAATTCTTTTC
>JABWIB010001395.1:5872-27261 GCA_016617825.1 Platyplectrum ornatum | reverse complement strand
GCAGCAAACCTATGCGATCACAGTATAAGGGATTCAAGTAACATACAACGCAGAGAGACTGAACCTTGAGATATAAATAAATCTCAGGTTTATCTTATACAACAGGGAGAGGGGCATGCCGTATGCCTGCGCTCATTGAAAAAACGCAGAGGCTCTGGATGCTGTATCCGGAGCCTCTGCTTGTGTGTCCTTGCAAACACTTTATTTTATATTTTATTTTTCTTTATTATTTTCATTTTTTTCAAAACTTTTTTTTAACACTTAATGAGGCAGGCAATTGTCCATAGGACATTACCTGCCTCGGTCCCTCTGCGCTAAGCCTGCACCATGCCCAGACATGGTGCAGGCAGCGCTAACAATTAGCAGGGCTGAGCCCCTTTTCTCATCACCATATGGCGGAGTCGCAGAGGCACAGAGTCAGCGCCCGACTCCGTGCCATTCAGAGACGATTTTTTTTTTTTTTACTTTATCCAAAGTCATTTACATACATTTAATAAATTTGCCATTTTTGATCTACCATTTTCATATTGTGAGACTGGTACAAGAATGTGGGCCTATATTTACTAAGCTGTGGAAATGGAGATGTTGCCTATAGCAACCAATAAGATTCTAACTTAGTAAATATAGCCTGTGGAGTTTAACTGGTACCTTAATCTATATTTAATAAACTGTGGAATTGGAAAAGTGGGGGATGCAATCAATCAGATTTGAACTCTCTCCAGTGTATAGATTGAAATTGAGAGCTTGAATCTGATTAGCCAATATCCAACTTTTCCAGTCCCATAGTTCAGTAAATTTAGGTCCAGATCTTGACTAGGGCCCCATATGGTGTGAATAGGCCAGAGTGGTATGAAATGCACAATTGATTTATGGAAAATGCTTCTTTTTTGTGATCTAGGATACATTGTGTTAATCTTTCAATTGCTTAACAGGGTATCCCCAGAGCAATGATTTGTGACCAGCGTGTCTGTGATCCAGTGGTCGTTGAAATGTACAAGTGGTGGTATGTACATTTAGAAGTGGCGGTATTTAAACAATGAAAATAAGAAAAGTATGGGGGTTACATGTATACCACACAGTTGTGTACCAAATGCGCTCTCTTTTATGAAGGAAAGTGTAATGGGTGGCAATAGATATGCTGCCGGGGGTCTGTTGAAGTAGGAGGAAGCTAGAACCTCCTGGAGATATATATATATATATATATATATATATATATATATATATATAACACCTTTTGGTGCAAAATTATCACTGAAAAAGGAGTAAACTTAAAATACTGTGATTTTATTTTATCACTTAAAATAAGTGATTTTATTTTATAAATATTTAAAATCGTAAAACATCTAAAATATTTCAAAAGATATATATATGGAAAATAGTTTTTTAGAAGATAATGACATACATACAAAGACAGTACAGGGAGGGGAAAGACAGGGGTGTGGTAATGCAAATCTTCAATATTTCTTCAAAATCAAGAGTATGATATATGGCAAGAGAGTTGGTTGGTGCTACGGGTAGCTAGTCCGTGCACTGTACTGATGAGATGGGATGAGTTTTTTCTTGCTGTGGGTGATGTAGTGTCCGTATCTCAATGCTGTGGGGTGGTCTCTAGAATGTGGTTGGTCGCTTGATCAAACGATCTTCCTCTTCCTGATGTCACTACGTTCTTGTCAAGAGGCACTTCTTACTGGAAATTCTTTGTAGACCGAATCTCTCCTTCTATGAAGGTTATTGGTAGTGGACTCTCTGGTTCTGTTGGTGCTGCAGACCCTCCACTGGGCCTACGCGTTTCGCCTGTGAAATAGGCTTTCTCAGGGACACTGGTGATGTGAATCTGCTTGTCGTATTCCTTGCCATATATCATACTCCTGATTTAAAAGAAATATTGAAGTTTTGCATTACCCCACCCCTGTCTTTCCCCTCCCTGTACTGTCTTTGTATGTATTTCATTGTCTTCTAAACAATTTTCCATATATAAATTTTGAAATATTTTACAAGTTTTATGATTTTAAACATTTATGAAATAAAATCACTTATTTTAAGTTTATTCCTGTTTCAGTGGTAATTTTGCGGCAAACAGTGTTGTAACTATTGTAAAATAATAAAAGTGAATGGAGATTTAGGGGCTGATCTAGAGTTGTATTTACACCTTTTTTTTAGGTGCGAGTGTAGATGCAAAACCAGGTGCAAAACCATGTTGCAATGTGAGTGGCACAAATTAATTTTCATTTTATTGCATGCAGAGAAAGCATTTTGCTTTTGCACATGACTCATAATCTGGATAGCTTTATGATTAATTTATAAGCTAAAGTTGAGTTATGCAACTTTACTCTTCAACACTAATTTTGTTGTCATTCTTCTCATTCTGTGTTCCCTGGAGTTGAATGTTTGCTTTTTGCCCAGGTCTACAGTTTTTCTATATAATCAGTGGGATAAGTTATGTAATGTGTGATTATGGCATACCGCCATTTCAAACACTGGTCAAAAATAGGCAAAGATTGAATAAGTATGTAAGGGAGAAAATGTATTGGGTGCAGTCACTACATTCTAAGAACCAAATGTAGATGATTAAACATTTAAAAAGAGGCTTATATTAGTTCAATATTTTAGTGGCTATTTATCAAACACTGACAATGACAAAATGTTTATTACAGCCAAAGGTCTGCTTTTTTCACTTTATTTATTTACCCTCTTTTCACAAATTTTTGATTCCCTAGTCTTTTGCCTTTATACATATAATTTATAAAATACCCTGGCAGCCATTACACTGCTATATGATTATTACAGGGGAAATCATTCATTCCTAAGCACAGTAATCTCTCTGATTGTCTGGCATAAAAAAACCCTTTGGCAGTATGATAGTTGATGGTTGAGCTGAACAGGCAACATTTGCGCCGTACTTGGCAAACAAATAGGTAAAGTATGGCCTTTGGATTAAATTCTGTGCTTATTTGAAATTATTTTTGTAACATATATATTTACTAACTAACTAGTGACATGGGACCGGATCCAAATCTGCTTGCCAACTTGCCCTGGCGCACACACACGGCAGATGCTGTCAGGCAGAAAAACAAGTACATGGAACCATAATTTGTGTGCTTTAAGTTCCACCCACTGGACCGGTCCTTCTTTCCCTGCCCACCCAAAATACACTAAGTGGGGGATGATTTAAATTCAGGGGTCAGGGGTAATAAAGAATTCACTCAAATGAGTTATGAGAGGGCTCTAATGGGAGCGGGGAGTGATGGGAGTTCATTCCCTCTCCTGCACTGCCTGTACAAGTAGTGCCCTAACTTGTAACATCTGTCCATGTTTGCATCAGGTGTTACACACCTACAATGTAATAGACTTCACCAGTCCAAGTCAGCCTGGCGCAGATAATGCACTTGAGGAAGGCAGATGACAACTTAAAAGTAAAAGTGATTAAAGTGGTACAGGAAGATAATAGAGGAGATCATTTAAAAAAATTTTGGATTGTGACCCTTGCCCTTTGAAGGTTAATTAACAATTTTGACCTGGTGTATAATAGAAAATGTGATGTTTATAATTCATCTTTGGGTAATGTTGGATGATTCCTAAGTGTGTTTGATATACTGACGCTACTAATTCTCTGTGTTGTATGGAATGACTAACTTACCTTCTTACCTTCTAAAAAATGTATATCCATGTAACACTCTTAAACCCTGCTATTTTTTAATTGTAGTGATTCAACATATAATCAGTTTTTCATATACCTTTTGAATACCTAAATTTATTGCGAATTGAAGTACTTAAGATTGTGTTGTTCTATTGTCAAATGAGAATGTCCCTATAGAAACGTATAAACAGCCCTACATGCTTGTGTCTATATGACCATAAGTACATTATGACACTCCCCTGTGTCTGAAGTATCCTTTACAAGAGGTCAAATATAAAAAAAAATGTGTATCATTTTAATAAATATTTGTATCCATTAGGTAAAAGAAGATCACAGCTCAATAGTTTATTCGACTATTTAAAACCTGTAATTGAAGGTTTGTTGAATATGTATAACTGATTACCACTGCTGACATAGGGCCTCGGACTCCATCAACTTAAACCTCCATGTGTACATAAGGTTATTGTTGTTAGGTATCTGAAACAAACAAGGGGAAGACCGGGTGTGGCACTGAAAAATCTGTGGTACGTGTACCAGTAATGTTGTATATAGGAGGTTGCTATTGGTGAATGGGCTATGTAGAGATGTTGAGGGCAGGGGCTGAGATGGTTGCTAACAGTGCCTCTTTTGTAGATAGTGATTGTGTTCTGTCGGTAGTGGTTATAGCCCTTCTGTGAAAGGGTGGGGGATTATAATTCTGATATATTCAGTTCTAATAATACAGTACTAATATGTTGCATACAAGTTAGAAGTCCTTGAGAACTGGCTTTCTTAGGTGCCAGTCTATGTGTTCAGTTGGAGTAGTTTTCTTCAGTTGTCTCAAAGTACCTTTGAGTGGGGAAATAAACTAGAGTTGGTTGCACTCACTCATTTGTTGCTTGTTTATTCTCTCTTCAATAGTAGATGTCTTGTGCCTGCTGGTCCTCTGTGTGATATACACTTGTGTGCTGTTCTGTTGGTAGTGTTGGTGCATAGTAGGGGAGGAAAGAGAGAGAGAGATAACCAATGGTGAAGTATGTACAGTGCTTGTTACTCGAATATTTGTTTATACTCACTCTTTCTCCACATGTCTTATAGCTGTCCGGGACCGTCTCTAGTGGTGTGGTGGTATGGCTGGGCTCGGTTGTCCCCTCGTGTCCTTCTGTCTCTGCCTGGGAAGGGGGGTGTCTATCGGCGCGGTCTGGCTGGCTGGAAGCGTGCTATCAAGCATTACTTCCTGTCCCTCTGTTGCAGTGTCCCAGCATGCTGGTTTAGAACTTCTCAGTCTAGCGGCAGGAGAATAAGGGGCGGGTGCCACTCTATTTAGCTGGTTCTGGCATCTTGTATTAGTATTAGTGGTTTTGATCTTGGATGAATTACATGCATGTTTGACTCAATGAGAATTTACACTTTTTTACAAGTGACAATAAATTAAATAAAATAGGCATGAAAAGAATCCAATGTGTCCATGTTGATTTTGTTGCAAAAACAATGCGTTTCATCATTAAAGGGAGAATAAACAAGCAACAAATGAGTGAGTGCAACCAACTTTAGTTTATTTTCCCACACAAACGTACTTCACAATGTTTTTTTCGGTTTTTTTTCCTACATACCACCTGCAAGCAAGTCAAACAACAAGAGAACTACTCCAACGGAACACACAGACTGGCACCAAAGAAACACAGTTCTCAAAGACTTCTATCTTGTATGCAACATATTAGTGCTGTATTATTAGAACTGAATAAAGGATAATTATAATCACTGACCCTTCCACAGAAGGGCTATAATTGCTACCCACAGAAGAGCACAATCACTATCTACAAAAGAGACACTGTTACCAATCATCTCAGCCCCCCCCCAACATCTCTACATAGTCCATCCACCAATGGCAACCTCCTATATACAACATCACTAGTACACTTACCACAGATTTTGCAGAGCTACACTCAGACTTCCACCTATTTATTTCATATAACGCAGGCAGGTGCTATGAGACACCCTAGATATGAGTAAGCAGCTCCAAACACTGACACCATCACTACAAGTAACTGAGAGCTACCACCTAGTGTTGTTAGGCCCCCTGATGATGTCTTTATGACTAAACACATAGGTGCGGCCCTAAGTGAGATTCCGGACTACCCTCTGTTCTATGTGACTGCTAACAACTTGCCTGGTGTTTGTCAATCCGGCTTCCTCGAGTGCATACCTGGCACCGGATGACATCTTGGACTGGTGCAGTCTATTACATTGTGGATTTTCTTCATGATATGTTATTTAGCAAGATATTTTATGGTACGCGCGTCTGGCGTTTTTAAATATCTGCATTTTTAAATAAAAATATTCTTCACCATGAGGCATCCCCTCTCTTATGCCACATCAAAGAGGAACACACATAAAAGAGGAGCTGGGGTCCAATTTTAGAAGTGGTGGATATAAATGAACATTTAGAAGTGGTGGTATGGAAACATAATATAAGTAAAAGGAAATCTATAGTATTTTAATAAAATCAGCACCAGTGGTATAATACCATTTGCCATGAAAATAGTAGTTTTCTAAGGAGATCAAGGATTTGTAACTAAAAATAACTTTATTTACATACAAAACCATTAATTGTCAGATGAAAATAAAGTTTCCCCCTTTAGTAAACAAAGTCCAAAGTAAATAATAAATATTCCTTATAGAAGTATAAAGTGGTTTATAAATGTTTTTAAGTTTTGACCCTAGTAAGGTTTCTTAAATTTCCAACCAGCAAAATGATGTTTAGATTTATGAGTTCTATATAGCTCCTGTTGAACCTGTGTAAAATTGAATTTATTATGTTGTATATAACATTTTCATGTATATAACATTTTCTTGTATATAACATTATATGTTACATTTTCATTACACTCTATTGATCTTTAAATACATTACAACGGGAAATGCATTGTCACTGGGATATATTTATTATTACTTCACAGAATTATGCAGTGAATTAAATGTGCCAGAATGCAGTCTTCAAATGAGCATTTAAGTGAAGATGTTAATGACTGTTACATTGATATTTTTTACTATCATCTGTCAGGGTATTTCTGAAATACATGCAGTTTGTCTTCATTACAGAAGTTTAAAGTGTCTGATTTCATGTTCTAGATGCATTTGTGGCTAGGATGTAATTAACCTTTTGATCTTCAATTTGTAGGCATATAAAAATAATAAAGTTGGTCGGTACAGTTGTAGATCATAGTGATATCCTTGTATGTGTGATATGTGTGATATTTCTGATTTCAACAATGACTGCTAACAGTTATATATATATATATATATATATATATATATATATATATATATATATATATATATTCAAAAACTTTTGTGTGCGTATGGAAGGGGGGAGCTGGGTTATGAGTTTGTAAGATGTTAAATAAATGTTACTGACCTACAGGTGGTGACTTTTAACTTGGATCTTGGTGGATGACATCTAAATGCCTGGATATTGGGTGCTATTTGAGCTGGATGTGAACTTCACATGGCATCACATGGCATCACATGGCGTCACATGAATTCATATTTCTTAACTACAGTATCAAGACAGTCTGGGGCTTAATACACCATTCACATGCAGCCATCCTGTTCACAAACATGTCCTTGTTGTCATACTCACAAAGGGGGGGTTCTCTAACTCTCTGCAGAGGCTCAGGAACCGCTAGCAGTCTGTTATTGTTTTCAAAACAGTTGCCTTTTCCAAGCGAAATGGACCATACAGTGATTCCTAATAAACATCTCTATAAAAAAGGATCTATTTTTTAAATTAAGCATGCATGTGTGATTTAAAAATGGCAGATTTCTTTAATTTTCATGAACATTCATGTCATATGGAGCCGAGGAAGACCATGAACATCACCAGCCCCGGGTACATTCCCAATAGGCAATCCCATGTGCCGTGAGGTAATTTTTCATGCATGTGGACCTGGTCTCCCTGTCTGATCAGGAGGTAGTGCAGTTATTCCGGCTTACACGCACAAGCCTTCTGAGCTTTTATGACCAGGCGAGAAGGTATTTAGAGACAAATGTGTCTCGAGCAGTTTCAGGGCTGCACAAATTAATGATGCTATTCCTGGTAACTGGTTCCTTCCATTCTGTGTCAGTGAGAATGATTGCCATTTCCCAGGCAATATTTTCCACTTTCCACACTTACCTCAAGTGTTAAATGCTCTGTAATATTCTGCAGACATGTCTATTTCCCCAATCAGGATGCAGATTGTCGTGAGCCGAAACAGACATTCTATGGTCTCTCAGGATTTCTATCTGTCCTTGGAGCCATTGATTGCTCTCACGTTGCATTGAGGCCACAGACAGTCTATCTGTACCTCAATAGGCAATATTTCCAGGTGGTCTGTGATGCCAACCAATAAATAATGAGTGTATATGCCAGCTACCCCGGCTCATGACACGATTAATATATCCTGAGCCAGTCTGCCTTTTATACCACATTTGAAAATGGTAAAGGATGGGTTTTGGGTAAGTTTGTCAATGTTAACTTCATCCGCATGTGTTAAGATTTAACAATCTATACATGTGATTATAAATGTATGTTTTTGTTACAACGGGTGACTTAGGATATGGATGTCGCTCCTGGCTAATGATCCCATTGTTGCATTCTGAGACTCCCACAATCCACCAATAAAATGTAATATGACCACTAGATATATATTAAAATCTCGCTTTAGGTGCCAAGATAAGTCTGGTGGTCAACTTATTAATTCACCTAGGAAGGTTGCTCAGATTATGTGGGCTTGCTGTCTGCTTCACAATGTTGCCTTAAGCAAACCTTGCAAGATTTTGTTGAAGCAGACAAGAATGTAAAAGTTCTGTCATTATCTTCCCAGGAGCACAGTAGGTCTGGGATTTAGACTAGATTTTTTTTAATTGGCAACCATTTTTTATGTAAGTCTAGATATGTTTTAACATGTAAATGGCCTTAAAGTTTATTAAACGTTTTCACTGGGTTTTTGGAATGATACACATGTAGCGTGGATGATAAATCTCATTACTGTATGCTCCATTTTTCTAAAGACAATAAGATAATTTTAACAAAACTAAAAACCTATAGTAGATGGTTTAAAGAAACACAGGAGAGTTACTGCAGTGCAACAGTGTTTTATTTTAGTTTTTTAACACATAACCCAAAATAAGCTTATGTGGGCAAACATAATAGGGTAAATGTTTAGTCCTTAGCATGTTTTTATTCAAACATTTATGTAAGGTATTTATGTAAGGTTTTTTTTATTTAAAGAAACATATTAATATTAATATCAAATACAACACAATAGTCTAATCTTCTCTCTTTATCAGAGATTGTTGCAAAAATTTGTGGTGTGAAATTCCAACACTGCCACCCTCGGTTCTAGGCCCCCTTCCACAGTCTTGAAGATTGGGTTGGTGTCTCAGTTGGTGTTTGTGATGGTGTTGTGAATGATGTTGATTCTGATGATGTGGTTGATGTTTGGATACATTGTTCACATCTGCTCCATACCTATATGCACGCTTTAAAACATTGCTTGCATGATATTGTTGAGTTGTGACATGATTGTTGCACGTGACATTTTGTTGCTCTATTGCAGAATGTATTCTGTTTCTGAACAGGTTAATCTCTGCCATTTGTATCTGGCAGTCATTATCATTTATACGCTCATTTTCCTGTTGACCCTTTAAGATTTTGTGCTGTAGGTTATGCAATTTCAATATGACTTCATCTGTTGTTTTTGGTCTGTGTTCAGTTTTTGTTGATTGTGCCATGTTTTGTGGTGTAGATGTAGCTGGGGAGGAGTGACAGGTCTCCCTGATGATGCAGTGGGAATATTTAACTCCTTCATTGGTACTTCAGGAACCAAGGTAATAGTACTGATGTATTTTTTATGTTGGAAAAAAAGAAACAAAAATACCTTAATGTGTTTCCATGAAATTCTCTTTTTCTGGATCTTTGTATGCTAAAAAATATATTTTAAACAAAAATGCACATGCCAATTTGTTATTTGGGCAAAAAAAAATACAGTTTTACAAACTTACATTCTTCTGTGTACATTAATAATTTTGTTTTTTGCTGTTGATTGCGTGTGACATAAATAATTTGTGGATTTTTTTACCTGAATGATTTTTTAATTTGCGATCCATGTATTCAATTCCTTTGTGTATTTCCGCATTTCCCTGACTCTTCCCATGACTCCTATGTCATTCAATACTGCACAATGTGGCAAATATTAACAAGGTGAGCTTCACAATGTACTAATGATGCATGAGGTTGGTCTTTGCATTCATAATATTAAATCATATATTAGTGATAAGTAAATTTAAAATGTAAATACTGTAGATGGTGATAGCTAGAATGAGGCGGAACTACCATTGGTGCAGCAAGTACAAGGCACTGGGGCCCATGAGGATATAGGGGCCCAAGGGGTTACCAGGACTCATATGGCTCCAGGGCCCTGCTGCAATTTATTCCTCGGAAGTGCAGGAACACTGTCCCTGAAACTCTCAGCTCAGCTTTTTTGATGTCATGTTCCTGACAGCTGATCGGCTAAGAATATCGGCTGTGCCAGGGAGAGTCAAGTGGTGCTGGATGCAAATCTACCAAAACCTTATGTGCACACACCATGGGCATCTACCAATATAGCCAAAACATGAACCCAGATTTCAGAATATGGCATATTTTCTGCAGTATGGATGCAGCCCTTTGAAGGGAAGGGGGCCCAAAGAATATTTTAGCACCTGGGTCCACAACTCTCTAGTTCCTCCTCTAGCACAAATGTATTAATACAATAAAACATTAAAACATCTGGATGTTTGAGGAGGCTGTGCTGTTTGGTGATTCCTTAGAAATGGAGGGGCGAGGGATGGTGGAGTTGATGGTGGGGTTACCAGGCTCACATGCTTCTCGACATTGCAACAGTGTCTATAGATAGTGGGGGTGGGATTCCAGGCTCACATGCTTCTCCAGTCGTATTGTAGGGGGCAGAGTGGAAGGTGGAGGGGCTGGTACTGCCCATAGTGTTATGCTGTAATTATCTTTAATTATCTCACCTCTCACTCCTTTACCAAGATGGTCGCCATGAGCCCTGAATGGCTCACGACCTGACAGGATGGATGGTGTTGGGGGAGGGGGGCAATGACAGTATAAAAAATGACCATTCAGGTAAGGAGGCAGTTGTGTCGGAACCCCCAGCCATACATGCATGTAAGATGAACATGTTTACATTGTGGGTTTTTTTATGTTTGTTTTTTAAATATATATAAAAATGTATTGTCAAATTCATTTTCTATTTTTAGGACACAACAATGTACAAATGTCGAAGGAAGGACACAGATTCTGAATGTGCGCATATTTGCCATTTGGCAGCAATGCCGCTATTGCTATGGCAGTCAGTTTAATATGCTAGGACAAGTATTTATTTTAATGAAAAATAATCTATAAATTAAAAAATTTGTAATAGGCTATTATGTGAATAATTTTGTTAAAAAGCTCAAAAAGTAAATAACTTTTTCTTGTGAATTTAGAAAAATTATAAAGAAATTAAAACTAATCCCCGTTTACTTTGGACAACTACAAGAAACAAACAAAATAAAATTTAAGGACAAAAAAACTACAACAAAGGAGCATAGGGCACTAATAAATTGCACTCATACAACAACAACCTTTAATTAAAAAAAATACATCAATTACATTTCTCAAAATATGTTTAAAAAAATGGATGCGGAAATGTCCAACATACCCCCACCAGGGTAGCGCACAATTCATAGTTAGGCGCTTCTCTGAAAATGCATCTCTGAATAAGTGCACATCACATTCGCTTTGTGCATTCCTGTTACATCCGCAAAAACTCTGCATCAATCTCAAGGTCTGCATGGTTATTGTGGTAAAGCATTTAAATTGTACTGTATTTGTCAGTGGTCGAAGTGGAAATTTAGAAGTGGTGGTATGGACATTGAGAAGTGACGGTATGGAAATTTTTTATTTTGGTATGGACGGATTTTTTATTTTTCCATTACATCACTGGGAGAAGTGCCAGTATGGCATACCCCCGTATACACCCTCACTTCGAGCCCTGGTATAGATCTGCTTCTGTAGTTTCCAGATTTAAGAAAAGGCTTTAATAGCAGAAAACACAGTTCAAAAACTTAAAATAGTCTTCTGGGTTCTTACGTCACAAATTTTAGCATTTACTAAAAAGTAACCATAAAATATTGATGCCTACCAGTGTGTCCACTTATTGGAACAAACTGGTAGTTGGGCAGGATAGCGGGATAGTCACCCAGTCGCTGAAAGCTGGACAGTGGGGTGGTATGTCTTCACTATGTTGCCACAAATAAATTTTATATGTTACATTTATATATTTAATATATTTGTACAAACCCCAAAACTTCCATTATTAGCCATAACCGTTGTTAAAGCACCATTAAATAATTTTTTTCTAGATTTTTTTCAGCATAAAACATTTTTAATTACAAAATATTTTCTAAAGAACTTTAGAAACTTCTACATTTCAAAAAACAAGATTTGGTTATAAAATGATGTTTGCAAATATGTTTTAAAACACATTTATATTTTGCCTTTTTGGTTGTCACTTCAGTTGTTTTTGCAGTAGCCATTCTTGACCTTTATGTGGCATCAGCAACAGTTAATTGTGACACTTTTCTCTTGCCATTGTTTCCTGAACAGTAGCAATGTGACTAAAGGTTCTCTTCATTATTTTATTATGTCTGTATATTTTTCATTCATACTTCTCCATTCAGGGAAGGATTGGGAAATAAAAGTGGTCCTGGACAAAAATTCCTGAAGTGGCCTCATGTTTGTGACCACATACACAGCAGGTGGGACTTACATGATAGTAGACAGGAATTTTATGTACATTCTGAAAAATATTTACAGATTTATTTATGTACAGCATTTCTCCATGTACTGCTGTTTAGTGATTGACTGTAAGTTACCAGGGGGCAGTCTCCATTGCTTAATAGAGAAACTGGCACTTCCCACTGGCATCTGACGGGCGATCCTTAATCAGCTGCTGTGCACTTCCTGGTCGCACACACACCCTAGTATTGTACTTAGGGCAGAGGTGTAGCTTCGATTAATGGTGCCCATTATACTGCATAGTGAGGATAAACACACTTCCAGAACACACTTTGCACCTTATCACATTTTTTTTTATCTGGAGTTTGCTTTCTGCTTTATCCTGTTTTATGCAGCCAATTGTATTGTAGTGTGCTAGGGTGTGGCTGTAAAAAATAGTTTTTACTTAAATGAATATTGATTTTCTTTTATTTTCATGTGTACTATTGAAAGTCTGTGGAGAGAATGGAGTTTGAAAACAGCCTCCATTACTTACCTTCCATGAAATACAGTTTTCTTCTTGTACTCCCCTCCAATAAACTTCTGCTATTCTGCACCCTCTTTATTACACTTCTCACCAGGGCTCCAAGTGGGGGTGTATACGGGGGTATGCCATACCGGCACTTCTCTCATTGATGTAATTGAAAATCTCCATTGACATCTATTATATTTTGTATTTGCATACGCCACTTCTAAATGTCCATACCCCCACTTCTAAGCCCCCCCCCCCCTTGCTCTCTCTCTCCCTCTCTCTCTATAGGGCTGTCTGTCTCTATCTTCATTCTGGAGCTCTGGATTGTGTGACATACACAAACAAACACACACACATCCACACAAATATACAGTTGAAGAAATTCCTTTGTACACAAGGATTTTACATATCACAGTGTCCCTCTCCCAAAGCTCCATATATCCACCAATATAAGTCCTCATATCCTCCCATAGCTCCATATCACCATAGATATATATCTCCTCCACATACAAATACCAAAACTGAAAAACTGAAATTGTAAAAAAATCCAGCAGCCTGACTGTAATGAGGGGGTCGAATTGCAGTGAGATGCTGGTGTCATGACATTATGCAGTGCAGTGTCTTTCTGGGAACAGGTAAGTGTAGTGTTAACAGAACCCACAGCCAGTAATAGCAATATTATTCTACTTTTCCCCAGCATTTTAATAACTTTTGGGGGGGAAAGGAAGATTACCAGCAACAGGGCGCCCTCAGAAAGCGGTGGCACCCAGGACACGTATCCCCTGTGCCCTGCATAAATCCTCTAGAGTTAGGAAGTCTGGATCTGGAACAAACTGCCAAATCAGTAAAAAATAATAGTTGTGTGTGCTATTAGTTTTTGTGTAGAATTGCAAAACCTTTACAAATACATTTTTATCCTGTAATAAGGTGCATCTTCTTCATTAGCTGTCCTTAGTTATCTAGTCTTCGCTGTTGTCCTGAGTGCTGTGGTATAGGTTACCACTGTATAAGTAGCCCTAGTGCTTCCTTTTGTCATGAACTAGGTAATACATAAATGTGGGACAAGAAAGTAAAATGATTTAAACCTGTTATAAACCTGTGCAATGGCACATAAAAACAACTTTTACATGGTACACAGATGAGATTCAGTCTCTGCATTAGTTCCCATTGAAGGTAACCACTAAAGTATTCCCTTAAAAATAAAATATGTTATATCAACTAAAAGAAAAAAACATGCAAATAGGAAACCTGCCTGACCTTTCCAGAGACCAGATATTTTTACAGTCCATTTATATGGACAAACAAGGGATTCCGTATTTGTTTTACATCATGTTACCTACTTTCATTGCTAGTTTAGTAGATTTTATTCCAGTATTCTACATTGTAGAGCAGGAAAGCATTAAACAAAATCATGACTAGCAGCAAAATGAAAGGAAGAGCTCCAAGACTCTAGTAGAACAAATGAGATAAGTGAGAATATATTTCTGTCACATAATACAAGGCAATCACTGGCAATGTGAAGCAATATAACCCCTTGTCATATATCTGTATATACATATACACAGCCTCCTTAATATAAAAAAAAATACATACAAAGCGAGAAAACAGTCTTTGCACTCTGTTTAATTTTTATTATTCTTTATTATGTTAAAAAACAAGAAGAACATTTATCCTATAGCTGTCTTTGATTTGTATTCATAAACTATACTTTTGCTATTCTTATTTCTGTTATCAAATTGAAGGTTAAGCCAGATGTCAGGTTGAGTTGTAGCTTCATTTTCAGTTCAGCTTTGCTTGTAAAGTGCATGCAAATATACCTATATAGAGTATTGTCTTTAAGACAACACAATTTTCTATTACTGTCTGCTTTTGTATGTGTGTTCACACTGCCTCAGTGTTATTGTTAAGGAGTGCACTAAATCTTGTTTTTTTACACAGAGCAAATATAGAAAACATCTAATATATTTTAGCATGTTTGGCTAAGTTGTTTCAGTAGTGGCTCAACATTGTGCACAATTTATTGGAACATTCCAACAAAGAAAAACATCTTCTGATAGATTATTTGATTCCTTTATCTAAAAGATATTTTTTATAAGATACATTCATACATATATATACATTTTTAATTTTAATTTTAAGTGCTTTAATTATATAGAGAATTTAAACTAAACAAGGTCATTACATTTTTGTTTTTCATTTTAGAATAACAATTAATTTCTGTAGTAAAAAAAATGTCTGAGCCAACTATGCGTCAATACACTTCTTTCATTGACAGGTAGTGGAACTAAATGTTTCAGCTGTGCAGAGCATAAGGAAGTAAGCATAGGTGCTTGTACACCTTTCTGTGCTCACTGATGTTCTCCATATGCACATTGCAACTGCATGCAGCAATTACACCTAATATATAGTCTTAACCCATCAGCAAAATCTGAAATTTTACTGCATGTAAACCAGTAATGTGCAACAAGCAGAACTATTACAAGAACTATTATTAGATCTCATGGCCAAGATAGACACACCCATGGGTGGAGCTAGCCACAGGACACACCCCTTTGGTGGCCCAAGTTACACCACTTTTTGCAATGCCTTTCACAATCTCCCTATATCCATTTGCAAAAGTTGGCAACCCTGTATTACTGTCAGAAATGTAAAATGTGCATGCTTAGAAGTATCAGTTTTTAAAGCTGTTGCTTCTTAGCACAACAGAGTACAGTATTACCCATCAGGCATGGTGATGCTCCTATTTCTGGATCAGCCCCAATATATTGCACTTATTAGATAAATCCCAGGTAAAAATCCACATCCAGTTCAGAAGAAAATTTTCCTAATCCAGGCCAGACTATAAAAAAGAAAGCATTCCTGTAGTTTATAAATACAAATAATCCATGTGCAAATAAAACTGCAGATGTAGATCAGCAAGTATACACTGTTATTATTTTAATTTTTATTATTATTAGTATTATTATTATTTGTTAGCACAGCAAGCTGCACAATTCATAAGCAACATTCCTATCCAAACAGTTTGTATGTTTGAGGACAGGTCAAGCCCAGTGTGTTAGCCTTGCTTTCAAATGCAAATGAAGGCTAAATTACTAAAGTTAGCCCCTCACAATTCCACAATAATCGTTTTAGTGTGTGGCCAAGATGTTTAAAAAATTGCTGATAAAATGGCAATTAAATGCTAGGGCACAATAATCTGATCGATCCCATTTCGGGATTGATATTGTGTCTTTGTATTTATATTTTGTGTTTTTCAGCGCCCATCAGACAGTGAAGAAAAGATGGGAAAGGGGAAAAATATACTCACCCAGAGTCGCAGTCATCTTACACTGAGAGGTAAGTCTATGAGGAGAGGAAGTCAGTTTCTTGTTGACAGGCACTTCATCCATTCAGCTAGGAGGGATGCCAGTCATTCAGAAAAGAACTTCGTCTCCCCAGGGGAAAATCGCCCCGTTTATTAGCATTATTTACACCAACACGGTCATCGTTCTAATGAATGTCCAGCTAAACAACTTTGAAACAATTCCATTGTCATAAGGGCCGGTGGTACCATTAGGCTATCTTAGGCCATCAGCTAGAGTGCCGGGACCGGAGGGGCAGTAAAAGCCCTCCTCGCTACCTCCATTTACATGCGAGTTATTTTATAACTCACATTGCTGATGACTTTCTCTCGACTGTTTCGCATTGTTTCCTGGACTGATTCTTACTCTCACTACTCTTGCATTCCTCATGGGTTCCTTCTGGTGGTTGAGGGGCCTTATTATACTCTGCACCCTCTTTTGTTATGTCTCAGTTTAAGTTAGCTACTTGGAATTTTGCCATTTTTGCCAGGTTTTATATATTAATGTATATTTTAAACATTAATATATGACAGGAAAATACACTTATATATAAAAGGAAATACACTTTAGAACTCGCACATATATTTCTCAGACCCAATGGAAATATATAAGTCAGGATCTTTAACCGCAAATTCTGAGAGTCTGGCAATGTCATCAAAATTTTGGGATAAGGTTCTGGTATTCAATAATACTTTGTTGAATCAGGGTCAGACAGATTTAAGTGCTGCTTATATATTGAGCCAACATATTTTTACATTTTTGAGTCAACTCATTGGTATATTGCTCGACATTGGAGAAGTATTGTTTAGCTTGCTAAAGATTTTTTTTTTTTTTAATTTCCAGTTGAATGTGCTACTCTGGATTCTGACCAGAATTACTGACCTGCTACTGTGCCAAGCAGAAGCCCTGAAATTCCCTATTTCTAATTAAAAGATGGATATGCAGCATTGGTGTTCCTGTGTCCTAATGTTTTGTGCTCACTCTCATTCTGTTGCACTTCTAAAAAAGAGACAGATGCACAGTGCTCTTTAAATTTAGAATTTGTAACTTGTATTACCTATTGTTTACTTACATTTTTTACATAAGCATGATTTTCACCCCTGTAGTGTAATTTTGTGATTTTTTTTCTAAGTACTTTAGCAGCAATGTAGCATAAACCAAGACTCACTCTTATTCTGAAGTCTACTGCCTCATATAAATGTGATAATAATCACTAAAGCACAAAGTAGTGATTGATGTCCTGCTTTCTGACAGCTATAGTGCTGAGATTCCCAGGATATCTCATCACTGCATTAGCATGCTGACAGCTCAGCATTTAGGACATTATGGTAATTTATCCTGCATGAGTTGTCACCTGCACTGTCAGAGTTTCTTTTAATGATTGCATAACTATTTTGTATGTTTGTACTGCATTCTTTTCATTTGGCTAATGCCCGCTCATTAAATTTTGCTTGCAAATGAGAGTAATTAAGTGTTTCCTATAGTTCAGATGCAATGATTAACTTTGAGAGCTGCTCCCGATTATGTTTTGTCATTTATCTCTATTAATCCAAGTATAATCCAGATGATAGATGCATGCAATTGGTTTGCTTCAGTAGATGAATTGAAATTGCACATGCAATAAATAACAACAATATAAGCTTATAAAAACATTTATTTTCTCTCTTGTAGGAACTTTGGCTGTATTCAATTTTAGATGCCATGGCAGGAAATTAGCTCTAAGATAAAGCATAAATAAAAAGGTAGTTAAAAGTCAAATTTGTTAGGCATAAATGTACTAACACAGTGTATATTTGCTAGCTTCCTTCACAAATATGTAAATACACTTACAACTTTCCAGGCTTACATAGGTGCTTCTACTGTTTACAAATACAGTCATTAATTAAATTTTAATATTTAATTTACATTCGATCGTTAAGCACTAAGTATGATCCAGTACTCCACCCATGCAGTGTTGCGAGCTGATTACTTATGAGAAGACTCTTAGGGCATGATCCAGAGCTGTTTATCCGCCTGCAAAACAGAAAAGAAACAAAGAAAAAGTTAAGCTTAATGAGCTAAACTAGCAGACAGATGGGCAGACACGAGTGCCCATCCCTCAGCTTGCACATCCAATTGCAGGATCACATATTTAAATTAGAGAAGGGGATGTGGCCTTGCAGAGCATGCACCCTCTAGATCCATCTACCACTTGCACCATCTCAGAGATAGTGCAAGCATAAGGAGCAGGTAATTTTCTTTTCTTCTGATGTGGAAGAACTTTCTCTTTGCTTGCCAATACAACGCATGATCATAGGTCCGTACCCTCGAGTATCGTCGTGTGGAGTTAAGGAAGGACTAAGACAAGTTTAAATGCTGCCATATCTGCCTGTGAGAGGGGAATACAAATGGACTTGGACAGATGACTAGATTCAGTCCAAGAAAGGATGGCCAAAAGTTTGAATTAGGGCACAATATTATAATGAAGAAGCAGGATGATTTGAGGGCACAGTTTGTAGGGACAAACATAGGATTTTAAAAGTTGGCTTTCCTTATTTCCATAAATAACAATAAATCTTAATAGTGCTTACATTCATCCTTCCATATTATGAAATCAGTATGTTCTCGCACACAAAAATCATATACAAAAACAGCTGTATCTCTCCTTAAGCTGAAGACTGGTGACAAAGGCATTAAATATTAAATATTAAATGAATGTTATAGTAAACTATTTATTGTACTATATACACTGGAAAATGTAATTATAAAATTAGCAGGTAACTAACAGAACATGCATGCAGAAAGACAGATGTGACATTCAAGAACTTTTTATTACACCCAAGCAAATCTTTGATTCGAAGTTCATTACTCAGCAGATCCAATGGGATGGCGCACAACAGAGGTTACATTGCCTAATGTAGGTTTGTGTCAGAATGTAGGTTGGCAATGAGTTGTAGAAGGCAAGTGTTAGGATTAAGGGATGGGTGGAAGAAGAGTAAGGTTAGGTTGTGGGAACAGAGTAGGAGGATCAAAGGAAGGTAAGGTTAGGGTTAGACTGCAGAGAGTCTATGTATTGTAGAAACAGAAGATTAGGATTATTGTGTGGTGAGAGTAATGATCGTAGAAGGATGATGTAAGGGTTGGACTGCAGTGATGAGTGGGTTAGGGCAATGAAAGGGAAGACTTAGGTGAAGAGTAAAACAATGGTTGGATAATATTACTTGTCAGCGCTGTCAATATAAAGCTTCTCCTTTACACAACACCTCTGTGTTGAATCTACTCCTGTTTTGTATTGATCTCTGGTTGTCATATTGATGCCAAGAATTGCTCTGTTGAAATTAGGGTGCTTGGATCGGAGAAGCTTTTATTACAGACAATTAGACAATAAAAGCTATTACCGTTGTTCCATAACTTTTCTTATGTGAGGTTAATAGACAATAAAAAGATCCTGTCCATTACAACTCAGGACAATATTCAGAGATATAGCATTATGAAAACCTGGGCTAAGCATGAGGGGATTATGTTTCTCCACAACCTCTGTAATATATTTATTAGAATGCAGATACAGTCTAAAGTATGTTGGGAAAACTAAAAGCAATGTTAAAGTGGGAATTGAGAAACATGAACAGAACATAACAAATAAGGTTACTGAAAATTGCCTGAAGGAATGTAATTCAGACCCAAATTCCCTCACTTTAATATCGATTGAGCACATTCAGCTAAGTGAAAGGGTTGGTGATCTAAAAGAAAATGGCACAAAGGGAAATGTTCAGGATTACTCAGGTAAATACAGTGTACTGGATCCAGATTTTTATAGCATGTACTCCTTATGCACCAATAATGTACATACTATGGTTTAATAACATACTAATATAAATGTTTTAGCAAGAAATAACACCTTTACTGTATTAATAGTAACATTTGGACAAAACACTGAGTTATACAAAGCTGGAAGATACAGAACAAAGTGATAAACTATGAGGGCCAGATTGTAGTGTGATGTGCACTATGTAAACAACATATAAGAATCGTGAATTTTTCTTACCGTAATAGATAATAGAATAGAAAAGGTATACCTCACGCCTTTTCCCATCTTTGCCTGTTTTTCAGGTGCATGCGCAGCTATGGATGCGCAGTCCAGGATACTTTAAAAATGAAGACACTGGTCCCACGTTGGGTTAATGCACACATGTGAATGGAACATAAGAACTTAAGCAATCTTGAAGTATCCAGCTCCATGCTGGAAGTCTTGTTTTTGCACACCCACTCGAACAATTAATTTCCTGCTTGCATTTGTGTTCAACTATATGTTTGGATTGCATTTAGATTATATTTTTCATGCAAAAAAAATCTTTGTAAACTATATTAAAAAATAACATGGGCATGCAACTAATTTAATAATAATAAAAATAATAATAATAACAATAATAATAGCTTTTAAATACACCAGCTTTTTTTCCGAATAAGCATTCCAATCACAGGTAATTGTAATTGTAGTTTGCTAATAGTTTCAAAGTAGCTGAGGCTCATTTTTGTTTTGTGTTTTATTTATGTAAATTGCTTTTGTTTGCTCCTAAGAATGAAAAATTCTTTTTTTTTTTAAATGCTGCAGTCATAAAGTGCTATATGAAAATTAAAAATAGTTAATATGCTTTAGTGTAGTGGCTTAGGGGCTGATTCAGCCCTGCGTCTCCGCATGCGCAGATTGGCTCTGAATGGCACGGAAGCCCGACTCCGTGCCTCTGTGACTCCGCTCTATGGTAATGAGAAAAGGGGCGTTCCAAGCCCCTTTTCTCATTACCTAATGCGCTTTTAGCATGGCTAAGCCCTGCTAATTGATAGCGCAGCCTGCACCATGTCAGGACATGATGCAGGCGTAGCGCAGGAACACAAGTGGCAGGTATTGTCCTATGGACTATTACCTGCCTCATTAAGTGTAAAAAAAAGTTAAAAAAAAATAAAAATAGTATAAATAATATATTTAATAAAGTGTCTGGGTGTTTTTTTTATTTAAATAATATATTTTTAATTTATTTATTTATTTTTTTCCCTTCATGAAAGCCGGCACGTGTGATTTTGGTATAATAAAATTTTCTATTTTTATAGCACTCCCCC
>JABWIB010001394.1:66883-86958 GCA_016617825.1 Platyplectrum ornatum | reverse complement strand
GCGAAAAAATTATTTTACTGAAAGGGTAGTGGATAAGTGGAATAGCCTCCCATCAGAAGTGGTGGAGGCTAATACTACAGAACAGTTTAAGCATGCTTGGGATAAATATAAGGGAATTCTGAGTCTCAAACAAAATAGCGATTAAATTTGGGTTGGTATAGTTTTAAATACGCAATGGGGCAGACTGGATGGACCATGTGGCTCTTATCTGCTGTCACTTTCTATGTTTCTATATGTCGTATCTGGATTATCCTGTGAGTGTCACTGTTGCTGTCTGTAAGAAGTAATAGAGTTCCTATGTCTGGTCAATCTTTCCTCCAGGAGATACCTGAATGAAGGTCTTGGCTACATTAAGTAGACACTGTTCTACTGCAGGCTGTACAGATGACTAGAATCTTGCACACTAAACCCATACATAATCAAACATCTAGATGTCCCTGTGATGTGAAACTACAATTCCCATCATGCTTTGCCTGATATCAGCTTTGCTGATGTGTGCTGAAGGTTGTCTAAAACACCAAAAGCCTTTTTATACAATGGACTATGTATAAATGTGTAGAGTTATATAGAAGGTAGTGTAGGCATTACTACAGAAGTCTCTAGTGGTGCAATGGATTATGGGAATGGCTTATGGTATGTCACTAGCCAACAGAGCAGCAAATGGTCATTTACAAAATGTTAAAGGAGTAGCATCGGTTTGCTGTCTGTTGTTGGATTGTTTACACCCCTATGTATCTTCTCAACATTGAGAAGCAATGTAATCAAAACTTCCAACTCACACCAGATTGCTACATGCTTTACATTAATGAGCATGTCCAAAACTCTCTGGGTTAAACTACTATATCAACCAACCTTTTTGCTTGTTAAAAGGGTTTATAAAAACAGAAAAAAAATGTAAATTTATGTAAATGTTGGCTTTAAAACCCCTTATAGTTAAGCAATGTAGTGTACATACATAAATATCCCTATGAATCACTTGTGGCACAGTGGCAAGGGGGGAGACTTATCCATCCACTAGAGGGCAGTGTGACCTCCCAAATGACAGAACATATAAATCATTCCTTCACAGTAAATGAATTGTTTTATACATCCTGTTGTGTAAACAAAAAAAAAAACAAACTAAACAAAGGAAAATCATCTCTAATCTGTCAATAAGAAAATATTCTGATAGCAATGAGACAGGCTTGAGGCAAAATGAGAGGCATAGATAGCTCACAGTGCTAGGGTTGTAAGTTCGATTCCCACACAGGACATTATCGGTGTGGAGTTTCTATGTTCTCCGTGTGTCTGCCTGGATTTCCTCCGGGTGCCCCCACACCCCAAAAACATGCTGGTAGGTTAACTGGCAGCTGACCAAATTGTCCCTAGTCCATGTGTAATTGCCTCTATGTATCATTCCCCAATCTCCTTTTCCCCAAATAGAATGTAAGCCTGCGGTGGAGCCCCTCTTCCCCACCCATACTGTCTATATTCCCCACTGTACAGCACTGGGACTCCTTCAAGGCCCCGCTAACAATTTTTAAGGTAAGTGATTGGGGAGATGGCAGTGGTCAAAAGGCACTGAATATGCCCCCAAGGTTATGTGGCAGGGGCTAAACTTTTCGGTTTTTACTGTTAAAAATGAAAAAAAGAAAAAAAATTCCCATAAAAATGAATACATTTGTACCTAAATAAACCATGTTGCATTGCCAATGAAGCAAATAATTTTTGCCTGCACATAAAACGTTTACTTTTTCTTATCTACTACAATGAATTCTGTAATACTGAAAGTTAGAGGTAAATTGGAAAACAGTACTGCTAGTTCTGGTTTATTCTAGTGCCCAAGTGTAGATTTCGTCCAATTTCCTCAGCCCTGATCAATACTGTGAATGGGCAGGTATCATGATGTTAAGCCCCGCTCATTATTAGTAAAGGTATAACTTTACTGTTCAGGGGACAGGGCTTTGGGTGTGATTTGCATACATCACACCCTACTCCTTACCCTTATTTTGCCGACTTTTGGAGAGATGAACCAATGTATAGTCCTGGGCCTAAATTTACTAAGCAGGGAGATTGAAAAGTGGGGATGTTGCCCATAGCAACCAATCAGATTCAAACTCTCATTCTCCAGTATGTAAAATTTAACTGACAGCCTGTCGCCTATCTGCTATAGGCAACATCCCTGCTTTTCAATCTCCCTGCAATATCACCGCTTAGTATACTTAGGCCCTGGTTCCCTAACCTGGTGGACAGATCACTGAACTTTTCTCACCTTTCGTAAAGTTGTGCAAAAGTTGTATTGGGACGTCATCAAATTTCTCCTTCAGCTTTGCTAATACCAGACGTTTACTATGCAAAGGAATGTGAACTAGTCAGTGAACTATTGTTCCAACTGCGCTCTGATCAGCTGCATCTGCACAGTTCGCAAAACTGGGAGAACATGTCATAAGTCTGAATCCTGTCGGTATCATAAAATGGTTAATCAGCTGTTATTTTGTTTTGTTTTGTTTCTCGTCTTGCACCCCATTATCTTTACACATTTCTCTGAAATAAAAATCCCTGCACCATTACATTAAAACCTCCACTGCATATATCCCGTTTGTTGTCTTTTGTAAAAGTACTGGGAAATTTTTCTGCATCAATAATATATAGACAAAGCGTCTCTGTGCCAGCATCGGGCCTCAGGCTGTTCTGGAATTATGCAAGGCTTGTCAGTAACCCCTCAGTTAGAGGAAGGCAGGAGAGGGAAGGGGAAGGGGGGGGGATGTAGAAAGAAAAGGAGGCTAGGAAAATGATCATTAATTTTTTCTCTAATTTGCATTCTTCATGTTGAATAATGGATTGGCTGGGTCTATTTTTCCTCCTCTCTCCGATGTCTGTGATAGATCTGCTTGTCAGGGTAAGGGACATGGTTTTCTTGGCAATTCAAATGGACAGGCCACAAGTGGCACGATTTAACCACTTATCTTCTGGATGCTAATATAGACAGCGTGGAACAAACTAGAACTCCCAGAATTCTTTGCTTTGCCTGGAGTGCTTCAACAATTAGGAACGGGCATGTCAGTCAGTAACGTTCATCCACTCATTACACCTCTCCCTGTATAGGATCCGCTGTATAACGGCAGCTGGCTCTATACTATACAGCGGAAGGTATAATAGGATGGATATCACAAAATCCTCCTATGAACAGCGTTACTATGCTGAGGGGAGTGATGGAGGGAGGGCCTCCAGCATGGCATCACTGTTCATTGGTGTGTTCTAGATGTCAATCAGTAATATCTTTACTATTGCACACCACCCTGCATACCATTTTAGCCATTGGCTAAAAAAAAAAAAATTTCTATTTTTGGGGGCCCTCTTTGGGGGATTCATGGTGGATCTGTCCCTGCATTCACCTTTTTAGATTGACCTCCCACTCTTCCACCGAACTAATCTACTGAGTAGGGCCCTCCGCCTCCTGTTATCTCCCTTTACCCTCCTGTCACCCCTCTCTTATATCTCTCCATAGACTTTCTCTGCATCTCATTACATATTTCTTATTGCTGTTATTTTGGCACTTTTTTATTTAATCACTGTACTTATTTTTGCATTGGTCTTTTGCTACACAATTAAATTGTACTTTATTGTGCTATTTTGCCCTTCTATTTCCCAGATATTTCACTGTAATTTGTATCCATTATTGTAAGGCAATAGAGATACTGTGTGTGGTCTCATAAACATTGATAATAATAAGATATGTGCAGTAGCAGGATTCTTTCTGCTGATCCAGGTAGGAGATGTGCTGTGAAATTGGACAAGTATGTATAATGAATTGGGTGCCTAGGTAGTGCAGAATGTTTTAATTTGGATCGGGTCACAGGGAAATTTTATATCCTGCCCTTATATACGTTCCATATTGACAATATTTTAGACTTTGAAGAATTCAGAGAGAGACAGATAGAAGACCTCCCCAATCAGGGGATGTATTCCACAACCTCAAAGCTGCTCTGCCAGGGAATAAACATTAAGGGACACTTGTACTGTCACATAAATAAGACTAATATGGACGCCATCATTGGTAAAACCCGATAAAAAGATAATTAGAGTCCTCTTTCACGCCACACGAGACATTCACCTGAACAAAAACATATTTGTTAAGGGAGCTGCTGAATACATCACAGCCGCCTTAATGGCATAAACTTGCTTTATGGAGAATAAATCTTTTAGGATCATCTGCAGACTGGAGTACTGTATGAAGGGGTAGACGCACCTCGCTGGATTAAGGTTCTTTTATCTTTAACTATGTTCTACAGCTGACCCACCTGCTTCAATGCTACTCCAACATATGGGACGTAAATTTCTTAAACTGTGGGATTGGAAAAGTCGAGATGTTGCCCGTAGCAACCAATCAGATTCAAGTTTTCAGTTTCATTTTACATACTGGAGAATGTGAGCTGGAAAATTTACATAAGCAAAATCAACCATACAAACTTGTTTTAAAAATAATTTGAACCAGAGGCAGAATAGATTTAAGAACTGCAAACATTTCATTTCCTGGGATTCCTTTCATTACCCTCTACTCCTATATCTCAATTTTCTCTCTATACTTTTGATTCTTTCCAGTAGCATCTACACCTTAAAGCTTTACTGTTTTTGTCTATTATTATTATTGTCCATGTAGGTAAGCTGTCAGCAGTTGGCAGCTTAGAATATGCTGAGTGCTGTTAATAAAGCTGACAGCTTTGCGACTTTAATATTCCTGTACTGTAAATTGTCATATTAAACACTTGCATCATTGAGATTTGCGTTGAGGTTTTCTGATCGACTGCTGGCATAATGGCATTTTTACGCATTCTTTATCCAGTCCAATGTCTTGCAGATAAGAAAATGATGAGGGATGGTACACCAGACTTTGCATAAAGCGAGTGGAGCCTGTAATGCAATACAGGTTACAGGAAATCTGTGCAGGGTTTAAAAGGCCCAGCGGTAAAACATTAAGAGGGTCTATTGGTATTCATACAGTTCGGCACCATGTTGATTGCTGAGTTAGAAGTAATGTCCAGCCCTCCCTTGTTCTACAGCCTTATGATTAATTTCTGCCCATAAACCTGCACGGAGCAGTGTGTCTGTGACAGGCATTCCTCCAGGAGAGGAGATTAGCTCGCAAAGCAAATTTCTCATCTTCAGCTCCCATCCATCAGGCTCTCATTACAATCAGTGGGACAGATCGCTGGGTCCCACCCTTTACTGCTCTGTGCAGTGTATGGCTGGAGCATTCCACAACACAGTGACTTGACAGCCTGCTCCAGATCTGAGCGCTATTGGCAGATATTGTGCAAACCATGGATTCTCTGGATACAGCACAATGCACACAAATTCGGTGTACTTACCTGACTATATAAGTTGTGTGAGTACAGGGTAGTACATTGTAATATAACTGTAAAGAGAGGTTCTGGTTAATGTGATGCCTCTGTCTGAATAATAGAAGACATTCTTTTACATTTTTTTTTACTACATGTAGATAAGGATACGTCCCAAGATTTTGTCAAACTACAAATCCCATTATGCTTTGCCAGGACTCTCTCCAGAAGTCCCATTATTGGAACCAAGTGCCTCTCTCTCATACCCACACATGTAGGACTAAATGAATGAACTTCAATTCTAATAGCCCAGACAATGACAATCCACACAGTAATTTTGATTTGTATAGTGATACTTTATTATATGTGCACTTAAGATTAAAAAGGCTTGAAAACAAAAAAACAACTATAAAAAGTAAAGTTCTATGGTTCACATTAATACAGTGTCCATCTGTACTAATAAACACAATTTACTATCAGCGGACTAGATCCAGACTTGAACTTACAAGAGAAAAGTTAGACCTGGGCAAAAACATTTTGAATTGCAGGGGAGGTAAAGTGAAAGTTTTTTTATTAAATGGGGGGGCAGTTAAAATCTGCCCCATTCACCACTGCAAAAAGGAGTGAGGCTTGGGCGGAGCCAGTGGCGGGGCTTATTTATCCCATTTTCAGCCCCATTTCCCGCTAGAAAAGACAAAAAAAAAAATATTAGGGTAACCATAAGATAATAAAAGGACCATTGCCTCGAGTCTTGTCCACTTATCAATAAGGATAAGAGGATATATAAGAGGAATGTTTGGAAGATCATGTCCTAATCCCTTTTCACTCAGATAGTAGAAAAAACAAGTTCAATGATTCAGCAGGTATGACAGCCTGGAGACTTCTAAACGCTGCTGTCAGACACCACATACCCAAATAGATTTTACCTGGCGGAGAGCAGTTTGCATTTACAATTCTCCAGGCTGCCATCTGTGACTATATATATGCTATGTCTTTATCAAGTCAGTGGGCCATACACCAGTGGATGTGCTGTTATCTGTGGGTATGAACAATGCAAAAACCCAAAACATGACATGCAAATGGTGTCATAAACAATCCAAGAGAAGGCCGCCATGCAACTGATGGCATATATATTACACACACCACCACACGAACATATATATACTTACCTCCCAGCATTGGGGTGCAGAGGAAGCGGAGCAGCAGGTAAGAATTGGCTACTAAATAGTTGTGATCTTTGATGGAAAGAGGACAATACCAAATTGCAGGGTGTGTGTAGAACTCAACAATGTCACCGCCATAATGGTGGGTGGAGAAGCAAAGCCCTAAAAGTGGGACTGTCAAGTGAAAAGCAGGACAAATAGTGAGCCAGAGAGAGGAAGGCTGGGTAAGTGCTACCATTAGGCACTTGGCCTTGGGTGGGGGCAGCACACAGGACCAGGGACAATAGAAGAAACAGCAGACAATTCCACACAGCAAATATATATATAAATATATATATATATATACTGTACACACACACCTAACATTGGAGTGCATTATTAAGTAATTTGCTGCTAGCATGGTATTGATTATAGATATAGAGATAGGGATCGATAAATATATCTTGCCTAGGGCACCCAGACCTAGAACCAACCTAGAGGGAGGAAGTAAGAGAGAGAGGAGAGTGAGGAAAAGAGTGTGGGAAAAGAGAAAGATACTGAGGACGAGAGAAGAGAAACAAGTGAGGAAAGAGAGAGGAGAGAGAGATTAGAGGAAGAGAGCGCGAGAAGAAGAGAGGTGAGAAAGAGTGTAAAGAAGAGAAGAAAATAAAATAAGAGAGGCGTGAAGAATAGAGAGGAGGACAAGAGAGAGAGTGTGTGTGTGAAGAAGAGAGAGCACGTGGAAAAAAGACAGCAAGGAAAAGAGAAGAGACAAGAGAGAGATAGTGTGTGTGTGTGTGTATGTGAAGAAGAGATGCATGAGGAAGAGAGAGATTTGGAGGAAGAGAGGAGAGATTTGAGAGTGTGTGTGAGGGAAAGAGGTGTGAAGAAAAAGAGAAAGGGAGGGAGAGAGAGAGCAAGGAAAAGAGAGGAGAGATAAAAGAGAGAGAATAAATGGATAATTCATCATTTAGTAATATGAATATGAGCAGATACACATTTACATTACATTGCTTAGCATTTAAATCCTGATTTATGTAAATTGTTTATGATACAACATAGCAAGTATGAAAGAACAGGATTCATACTTACAAAAATAAGATGTTTTACCATCGCTGGGTTTATAAGGATCAATTCAGATCAGTGTGTCTCACCGTGGTTGGGCCAGTATGAGCACCCATCCGGAGTCCTGCAGAATTCACTATTAGTCCCAGCACTGTATGATGAGAAGTCACACCTGCCAATAAATGATTTGCATGTTTGCATCATTTCATGTTACTTTTAGCACTTTCATGTTCACAGATTATTCAGAAATTTTTGATATCATGTCCTTAGGTGAGGAAGAATTATGTATCAACATACGGATCCGGGGAGAAGTTTCACATGTTTATAATATATTCGGGGCAGACAACAACAATCAGAGACAAAAATGACTCAATAACTGGATCGAAATAGAGTTCATTTGATTAAAATCCCTGCATGCAAAGACTAACATTACTCTCACCTCCTGACACTCATCATGGTATTACCCAGGTATAACGGTCACCCGTCCTGACACTCATCATGGTATTATAAAGGTGTAACTCTCACCCCTTATAACTCATCATGGTTTTACCCAGGTGTAACTTTCCTCTCTTATTTTCAGGTCTGGATCTGGTCCAATATTTGGGGATTTGGTGTGAATGTTCAGGAGACCTCCTAACAGATCCTGTCTCAACCAATTCCCCATTTTCTGGAGTTCTGGCTCCTGTCCTATTCTGCGTTGCCACTGAAACACTATACAAGGTTCCTCCTGCTGCATCTTATCAATGCCGCTGGTTCAGCTATGACTCCTATGCTGCCACCAGGCTCCGCTGGTTGGAATACAGTCAAACCCTGGGATATTTAGCTGTGATGGGTCAGAACCTACCTCCCTCACCACTCATAGGTGTACCCCCCAGATGGACCACTCTCAACGGTTCACTCCATCTGCTGTATTTTGTCTGCTGTTTAACTCCCCCTCCTTTCCTCTCCCCCTATTTACCTAAAAATTGTTAGTTCAGACACGATGCAACTACCTACTGTACTTGCACCCCTGGTGCTTACTTTTATTTGTTGTATTCTGTGTGGCGACGTGTGGTTGCCTTGTACTGTTATTTGTACTGTTTCTTATATTTGGTATCTGTTAATAAACAGAATTTAAAACAAATCCTGAATCATTTACTCATCAGGTTATTGCATTTTATTTTTTGGTCCTTGAGGTACAGTGCATGATAACGGGGAAGTCAGTGAATAATCAGCTGATCGCTTCATTGACATATAGCGAAGATAGAAGGCCTCCACAGAATTGTAATTTTACTATATATGCATTGCTAATAAATGTATGATCTGTATATTTCAGGGTCACGCCTTCCTGTGAGCAGAACTACTAATCGCAAAAAGCTAAATTACATAAATAATGCATATATCTGAATACTCAGGTGAGCACATGCCAATCTTACTACTAGTACTGATTATTGAAATAAACTCTGAAGGACACGCCTGGTGCTTGGAAACCTGTTCAACAATTGTCTATCTGAAATATTCTCAATTACAGATGGGAGTGAGATAGAGTATATGGTGTGAAGTAGTATTTCCCATATATTGGTAATATGATTATAATTATTGGGAAAATAACTGTTACATGGTAATACCATTTATCCAGACTCACATACCATAAAATATATATCCAAATATCAAAGCTACATTTTACTTTATCAAAGCTGAATAAATGATACATGTGAAAGCTGCTCTCATACCAGCCCATCTCTTCGAGCTGTTACGTATTACTTTATATGGTGTTTGACACAGGTATCATTTTCGTTGCAGTGATAGTACAGTAATGACAATAAGGTAAGGTGGGTATTGTTGTAATCCACATGTTCCTTTGAATAATGCCTGCTCCTGTACCTGGTTATACCCCATGATATATGTGAAAGATGTTGTCATATCCCCCCATGTCTCTTCTCTGCTCCAAGCTATACATGTTTAGTACCTCTTGTGTTTCTATGTATGGTGTGTGACACAAGCAGCATTTTAGTGTGTCTTCTGTGCACAGTCTCTAATGTATTTATGTCCTTCTGGAGGTATGCATATACATTGCCCTTTCAATGGATTTCATGTCAGATGATCTTGTCACAGCCGGCTTCCACCTGTGTCACCTGTCATAAAGCGAGACAGTACAGCCTCCCCTGTCTGTCATAATAGCAGGCCGTGTCAATTCCCCATGTGGGCATGTGACCCTTTTTCATGTGCTGTACAATACTAAAACCTTGCACCAAAGTGAGCAATGTAAATGTAAGATACGACTATTACCATTAAATGTAACAAGACTATCTATTACTTTGCCCCTGGGGGGTTGGCTGTTTTAGCCCCTCCCATTAAATTTAAGCTCCTCCCGTTATATAATTACTTGAAAGCTTGTTTGAAAATGAATTCCAACTTTCTGATTTCACAGATGCAAATATTTTATAAAGCCATTTATCTGCATCAGCCTCCAGCAGTAAGTTATATTACTTAGCATTCCGTGCGCTGCAGGTCTCTATACAGTTAAGTGTTGGGTTTATAAAGCAGCCTATGATGTATATTACTCCCCCCGTAGCTCTATTTTTCAAATGTATTTTATAGCAAGCACTTTTCCCGCTGTCACATCTGAGACTCGGGTCATTTTTTAAGATGCTGGTTAATATTTCGCCTGCCTCTGTCTGTGTTTTCTGGCCGGGTAGACCGAGGCGGTGATTGAATGATCAGAAATGTGTATGTTCCTGGCCTGATTAACTTGCCCACATTGATTCAGGGTTGGGAGGGATTCGTGATTAGAGGACAGCTATGTGCGGCGTGAGTTCTCATTTGCTTGTGTCAGGGTGAACCTGCAACAGAAAGAGCCTGTGAAGTATTAACCTCTTCTGAGCATTATTTATTATTACAGCAGCGCTATTTGTATAATCTAATATACTGAATCAGAACTTATTTTAAGCAACTTATTTTATTTTAAGCAAAACACTGATTTTTACCAGGAGTATGAAGCTGTTTGGTAAATGACAATGAAAGACGGAAGAAATTTGAACAGTTCTTTTAAATGATGGTTCAGCTCTTGTTACTCGATCTCTTGTTTTAGCTTTGGGACCTCTAACCAAGTTATTGGTCATTGGTAAAATTAGAAGTTATAAATGAAACAAATATTATTGGTTATACTTCAGGAGCCGTGGAGGACCAAATCTGTTTCTATGAATGACGTGACCTAACATATGCAACCACGTCATCCTTGGAAACAGATCTGGTACTAAAGGGCTCAAGTAGACAGGAGGGGGAAAACAGCAAAGGTAAGGTAAGATTAGAAGAGGTTGAATAAAAAAAAAAAAGTTGGGGACATACAAGGGGATCATGCTAGAATCAATGGGCCACATCAAGAAACTAGTTTTGGCTTTGGATAAGAGACTGTATATCTTTATTGTCACCAATCAGCTTAGTGACCCTGAAATTATAGATATGACTGTAATGTCATCATTTTGGTTTATTTTTCACCCCTTCTCACCTCCTACCCTGATGCTGATGGAACTGAACGTGGACTTCATCGGCATCGGAAGTATTCATCTCGAAAACTATGGATTCCACACTAATAGCAGCAGTTTTCGATCATTTTTACGTCACCCATTTACAACCTCCACCAGGGGTGTATTACCCCCACAGTATTTCTTCCAGATCGAACGTCAAATGTGTACCACGTTTGGTTTAAATTGCCCCAGGCATTCCAGAGCTATGCTGGAACATACACTCATTCATCCATACATATTTATAGTTATTTATTACTGGCAACAATCATTGTTGATAATAAGGTTTACAAGGGGTATACAGTTCATAGAAAAAAGGCCACATGCTAATATACTCATTATTTTCCATACATTCATCTTTAAGGATTACATGACAAACTTTCATAGTGAGTCCTATTTTCAAAATATATACTTTGCATTTTGACATAAGAAGAAAGTTACACTTGGGTATTACCATGATGAAGTGTAGGGGGAAAGGGGGTAAATGGAGAGTCTAATAACAGCTGTGGCCGTGCTCCTGCTGGTCTTCTTCCACTCATGCATGTCCCACATTTAGCCTAAGAGGAGATTGGACTTCCTTACTGATCTGTGCAAAAGAGAAATGAAAGTGTGTGCTGTAGAAGATGGAGGTGAAAGAGTTAAGCAGTTAGCAGCTCCTGATACTGACTCCTGGCTGGAAAAAGAGTGAACTCAGCTGTACTGTAGACACTGGCAAACACAGAGGCGCTGTCCTTTGCTCTGGTGCTGAAGTTTAATTACAAGAGTGCATAATTAAGGCTGAGACAGACATCACCTCTCTGCCTCCTTCCATTAAAACACAGACATTTTTTTACTCTTCTTTTATAAAAGTAATTTTCCCATTATAATTCATTTAAAGGATTTGAAATCACTTACGCCCGCCACCACCAGTATTATGACTGGTCTGCTTTTTATAATCAATCAATAATACAGGATACTGTTCTTAGCCCATCTTTAAAGCCGTTTCCTAATTCTCTACTCTCCTGAATAAAGTTCTCATGAATTAATACTGATATTGTCCAGCAGATGGCGCCAGTCACAGCAAGTGTAGATACTGTGGAATTACCAGGTAAAGATACCCACACTAACTCTACTGAGAGGTAACAGAGTATTTGTAAACTGCCACCAGAGTAAAAGTGGTCACCTTAAACATAAAAGAATCACTTCTGGAAGGGTTCATTTGACAGATGGGTAGAATTCTGGAGTATTTGATTATATTTCAAACCCCAGGATTATTATTGGACAGTGCCTGGTCACTATACAATGTCCTTGGCACTTGAAGTGCTACACGGGTCATTATAGCTTAGAAACGTTAGCCTAGAGCTGAGGTTAACTACGCTCTTATTGGGGTGCCACAGAAGGTTTTTTCTGATGTGGCACATTATAAAAAAAGGGACAGCTTGGTAATTATTTTGCCGTAGGGGTGCCTTGAAAAAATTAGGGAGACCCTAAGGGTGCCGCGAACTGAGAAAGTTTGGAAAGCACTGTCATAGAGAGAATCCATTAGAAGGGTTTTTACAATTACGATTGGATGCTCATACTCATTACGATGGGATAGTGCCGATTTCGAGAGACTTTCCTGTCTGCAATCAAATTTATCTTGATCAGTGAACAAGATGGGAGGCAACAGACCTGCAAACTTCCATGAAGGAAAGAAAAACACCCACAGTAAAAAGAGAGCGTCTGAATACCAGGGGACTGATCAGCGGAGAGATCATTAGCATCTCATTGCAGCTGACCCGTGGCTTGTCTTCTGCCAGCATTCTGTGACCTGAAAGGATGAAAGGGCCAGAGCTACTGCAGAGAGAGATACAGGGAATGGAGACAGGCAGACTGCCGTGTTGTGGAAGACATGTAATGCTAATAATATGTCTTCACATACTGTAAGCCAGACGGAAAGAACAATACATAAAAGATGGAATGGTTTTGTAGGAGATGACTTTTTCTGTCTGGCCGCACACAAAAATAACATACCACAAACTATTGTTGCACCACATTAGAACATCCATTACAGACATATATTATAAAGGCTACGATGAGACCAACAGACATTATAAATAATGCAGTAAAAGAAGGCATTGAAATGCTTATAGCTGGTTTATGACTGGGATCCACCAAAAAAATCAAGGAAAATTGATATAATTACGGTGAGTCTGATTCTGTTGTAATAAGAATATTCAGAACATACCTGTACCTTAGTTCTGTCCGCATTTTTGTTTAGCCAAGCAGAGGTTTGCAGAAGTTTTGAGTAAAAAGCATATCCATATGGAATATCCATATTTAAGGCACACTCAGCATTCACAAGTTTGCTGGAAATTTATATGGAAATCCTGAATGGACAATTTTCAATATCCGCATGAAATCATCAGGGTTTGTTAGATCAGGTCTGATATGCTAATGTCTTATGACGTTGGCATTTAAACACTAATGTGACCTAAAGTTTTACTGAACATTTTCTAAGCTATATACCATTAAATACTATTTATTTTTCAAAGATGGCAATAGAAAGACAGCAGTTACAATAAAGTAAATTTGCCAATCTGCAACCATCAGAGTGAAGTCATTCATTCATTCATTCATTTATTTATTCCTGTGCCTCTCTGGTTCGTTCTGTTCTTTCCATATATTTGATTCTGGGACTACAATGGTTTCATCTTCCAATAGGAAGGCTTCAGAGATATAAACGATGAGCTACAACGTCTAATGAATGACACCTCTGACTCTGGTGAAATTGAATCTCCATGCCAGGTGTCCCCAGCTGTCCATATTCACTGTTTCATTGTTATTTAAATACGGGTTAAGGCGAAGCTTGATCCTAATCAGTTCCTTCGTGTGGCCTCCAAGCTGCCGTACTCTCATCTCCATGAACCTCAGGACCCGTCTCTAATGAGCAGGGAGGGGTAAAATAAAACTTGGTCCCAAAAAAGTCTTTAAGAACTCACATTGGTCAAGCAGCCAATTCCAACAATATGTGTCTGAGAGGATAATGCTGACGAGAAGTCGCCGATGTAAGGCATTTTAAATGTGACACAGGGAAACTGCTTGGATCACAGGTAGCTAAAAGCCGCTTATCGCTTATAAATATTTATAGATGTTTTATGTTTTTTTTTGTTCATAATTGATAGAAATTCCTTAAACATATTTAATAAGGCTTTGTATAGAAATCTTGTGGCACCAGTGGAACTGCAGATACTAAAAAAAAAAAAACCTTGTGCCCCTAAAAGGTTTTTGCATAATAAGAGTAAAGATGCACCCATGTGAATACCCCCTATCCTCATGCCGTGCATTTAAATATGAAGATGGTGCTGTAAGGACACAGGCCTGTCAGAGTCTCTCTATACTCCTCTGGTTAATTATTCATGTCTGTGTTTATTTTTGTCCGATAGAGTCACCTTGTTCTTCTGCTGTGATGGGGAACGTCAGATGTGAGCTCTGCCAAACCGTTGCTCGAAGTATAACCGCAGCACTTCTCTTTATTTCTTTTCTCTTCTTTTGACAGATAAGCAAAACAAAGGTCAGGATCCTGAAAAAACATTCCTGAGGTTGAAAGGGGATTGGACTAGTAATTTAGATGCTTATTAATTGGAACGTCCATAATTCTTATCCATCGTAAGAGGTCTCTGTAATTTGGTACCTCCGTGCTGGAAGTCATTTTGACACTGAGGAACGATGGGTCGGGATAGGTAAAGTGTGTACAGAATGTGGGAGTTATGTAAATCCAGTGCGTGGGCTAATGTTATATGTACAATCCTCATTTATGCACCCACCCAATTTCCATTGGGCTAGTGTGAAAATATTAAGGTTGTGTCCTGGTATGAAAATGTGGTCTCAACTCACACAAACGTGCAGCTACCCGAGCTCCAACCGCGGTCATAGTGGACGTCTGATTTGGTGCTCCTAATATTTTAACAGTGTGCAGATGTCTGCAAAGAAATGTACTGAGCACATGATCTTCAGAGCAACAATTTCCATTCATAATTCAGTACAGTGGACGAGTATGTAATTGAAGAATATTACTGCAGCAAAGGTCTGAGGTTGCTTTCAGATGGTCAGACCCTTCACACCAGCTGATCGTCTGCAAAAAAGAGTAATCCTTCTGTTGGTGTTGACCCAGGGTTAACGCTAGTCTGAAAAGCGTGCAAGGAAAAGTGGCGATAATAGCTGGTGCCCACCTCTAATAACCCTGTTCAGATAACAGAAAAAACCTGGGGTTTACATGAAATCCCTGGATGTTTGCTGAAAATCTGAACTGGCCCTTTTTAAAAACCTGTATCTTTTTATCCGGCTCTTAGACCCTGGTAATGACTCTGAAGTCTACAATGTTGACCAGGGAATTTCACCCAAATTCCCTGGTCAACACTGTCAATTTGAACAGGCTGTGTGTCCCCGCAAATTCCTTGGGTTTTCATACCCAGTAAATTGCGGGAATGTAATCTGGAGGAGGTGTAAAATTAACTAAAACATTGAACAATGACTACTTGTTTAAATGATCAATTCGGCCTGACCAGTGAATGAACCTGAAATCAGGACAGCTGGGAATTGTCTTCTGTTCTAAATGGTTCCCGCTTAATATATCATGAGAGGATGGAAGGAACTAGAATTTCTCACTCATACAGGTTAATTTCCATATAGGATCTGTCATCATCAATAATATATTTTCTGATAGATCCCTGCAAGGGACACAAGTGTAAAATTTAATAACAGAATTAGAGTTGTAAGGTAAAGTTTCCTAGCTCGACTGATTAAGCTGTGCAGAGTGTAAGTTCTTTGTGTAAAACCAAATGTATTTTCTATACATGCAAAATAATGAAGGTTAATTTGTGAGTGGGCCCTGGATCAGCCTCAATGTGTGTTTTTCCCAAACCTAGTGTACCTGCACATAAGCCCTTTCTAGGAGAAACCAAAAGCCAGCAGCATGGAGGTGGGATGTCAACAAGTCCAACCCCCCCCCCCCCCAGGTCCTACGAGATTTGCCGACTTGAGAAAGTAGGGGAAATGCCTGAAAATCAGGAGACCCCCCTCCTTAATGAAAACCGGTAATACAGATGAATGACATAAGCTGTGCCTATGGGAGAAGGATAACAGAAAGGTGCAGTGCAGAGCCACGTCTTTGGAGAACACAGGAGGGGGGAGAAAACAAATGAACAGAATGTTGTTTCAATCAGCCAGTAATGTGTCATATCCTTATTAACTGAGCTGAAGGGTGATGGACAGATCCTGTTACAGCTTCTCATTCCTCTGCCCATTGTTTATTGCTAAGTGACACATGCAGAGTTTATCTCAGACTAGACACATTCATCTATCTTTTTCCATTAATCTTGATATTTTATTATTATAATAATAATAATAGAAATGTTATTTAATACATACCTGCGAAGACCTAAAACTATCAGGGTTATAGGAAGATTGTCAAAGCTAAACATCTATAACTGAATCAATTTCTATAATAACAGACAGATTTTTCACTGTTTAGCACACTGGTTGTTGACATATGTGATACACAGTCCTATATGATCAGTTATTGCCATGAACTGTGTATGAGAGCCAGGGCGGCCCTAAACAAAATGTTTTTGTTTTTTTTGGCGGGGCCTAAGAGTGGTCCTTAATTATTGTGACTTTTTTCTTAATATTGATAATAATGATATTAGTAGTAATAATATTGGTGGTAGTACCGGTAATAATAATATTGGTAGTAGTAATAATAATATTATTGATAATAATATTAGTAATAATAAAATTGTTATTAATAATGATATTGGTAGTAATAGTAGTAATAATATTGGTGGTAGTAGTAGTAGTGGTCACAGTTGTATGTCAGTGTAGAGGTCTTAGCAGTATGAATGTCAGTGTTTTTTTTTCAGAGCTGTGCAGAGCTGTAGAGTAATGATATAAACCTATAACTCAGCATATACCTGGCAGATATAAACCTATAACTCATACCTGGCAGTGTTTTGGTAGTGGGGAAGTGGGTTTGATTCCTGGCCATGCCAGGAGCTGTAGCTGTAATAATATGTAAGCATGTAGGGTCTTGTGGAGATGGTGCACTATATAAAGTATATATTGGGTATATTAGGTGTCAGGAGCATTTTGGTATATAGTAGTCATACTGGTTTTTTTTTTTTGTGTAATCTCCAAACCATTAATACACCCTGCATATATTACAATATGTGATATACCCTTATCACCTTTACACTTATGTACTTTATATAATGCACCATTCCCAGCGCCATTATATATTAGGTATATTCATATACTGTGAAGGAACATAAAATACTGTGACAGTGTGCCAGCTCCTAATACGTGACCTCTAAGGTCATGCTGGGTAAACATGGCTGCCGGGGAAGCATCAACATAGCTCCTTGGCAGGCTAAGAAAGCTTGCAGCGTGCGAGGAGTATATGCATCATATACATTAGGTGCGGGATCCCTAGAGACCCATGATCCCGGGGCCATAGACGGCCACCTATACGTCCTATGCCTAGGGCCGCCCCTGATGAGAGCAATATGAAATGAATGCTTTAATCACAGATATTAAGATGTCAATTAAATTTATATTATCGCTTTTCTGTGTCAGACAACAAAATTTTATTTGAGCGGTAAAGTTCAAATATTTTTGGTTAATTCACACAGTAAAGACTTAAAGTGTTAACATAAATCTAAAAGAGATAATTTAAGTAAATAATATTCGTCTCTCAGTAGTAAAGTTTGTACAGTGCAGCAGCTGCCTCTCGTACATCCATCCATCACCCCCTAATCAGCTTACTTACAATAGGGAACATCAGTACTATAACGGATGTGCCTTTAATATGCACCAAGGACAAACAAATTGCTGAATCTCCGCTTTCTGTCTGCGTTATTCTTCATCAATCCCGCCGTATTGATCACAGATTGGTTCCATTTTCTAGTAGCCAATATTTTTTTTCCCCTTCCCTAGTTTTAATTCTCGGCCTCAGATTTAATTAAAGGTAGATGTGTCGCTGACTGGAATATTATGTGTACAAGTTTATAAATCATTTCTATACAACTAAGATACATCCAAATGTAACTTTTAGAAGAGAACTGCCCCTGCAGACAGGCCATAGTTCTGTACATTACTGATGCTTGTGGCTGCAAAGGATTCTGGGACTTGTAAAGTATGTCTGCCATAGGGGCCGGATACGTTGTTTGCGTAAGGGGGATTTATCGCGCTGTATGAACTTGTGGCTCATTGAGCCACGAGTGAAAGGTAGCTGGATTTGGCTACCGTAATAGACGCAAAAAAAGCGCACAACCACTTTTTGGTGTCTTAAAATTAATTGAATGAATTGGCCCCATAGTAACAAAATATATTGTCCATTATCCCATATATAGACCAGACATTCACCAATTTCTGTGCACAGCAATTAAGAAAATGGAGATATTAATTTACATGAAAACATTTTTCCGCCTGTGGATAATGTTGATATTACACAGATAGGGATTTATCTACTTATATCTATTTATTTATCTATTTATATCTTGTATGCGAGTTTAAACTATCGCCTGACAAGTCATTATTAAATAAAGTATAAGATAAGGAAATGTATGTATTATTCTAATCTCATATGCAATATATATATATATATATATATATATATATATATAAAATATGCTATCTAATAACAGCTATCGAATAAGAGCCAATGTCTGCACGTTTACTGAATAACACTTAACACTGATTCCCCTTGAGATTGTTATATTTGATTTTAATTCCAGTGTCAAGAGTAGACTCCGTCTTCGGGGGAGGATTGAATCCTCCCCCGGAAGACGGGAAAAAGATGGGCGCGTGCTTTTTCCTATCTATTACAGAAGGGAAAAATTTGCTTTTTTTTTATACATGGCTTTATGAGATGCAAGATAAAAAGATTTTTCCCTTGCGCAAACTGCTCAAAATGTTTTCCCACTTGGGTAATATTCAAGTCCCTTCAGAGAGTATATTAGAGCACATAGAAGAACAATAGTGCCCTCCTCAGCCCTTAATCTTACATAATCCCAATTTCCAAAATCCAATCTTCATTCAAGTATTTTTTACTTTACAGCAAAGGCCAATGGTTACCTTTGTCATGGGATAATTGACCTTCAAGAACTGCTAGGATATATTACTTTGTAGCATGACGCCATGTTGGAATGCCTACTTAAGGCTCATGCCTTATATGAACATAAGCCTTTGTCACTGCATAGACATAGCTGATATCTGGCTAAGCCCTTATGGGACACGGTGCCACAGATTAACAACATCTGACCTACATGAAGTAACTCTAGAAGTTCAGGATGAACTTTGACAAACTTATTCGCCACTCAGCAGTGATAAACACTTTCCTCCACTCACAAGCCATCTGAAAGCAGCTCCCTTTACAGCGCGATTATCTGGAAAGCAGTTCCCATAAATGGAGATGGAAGCCATCAGGGAATGGGGAGGAAGAGCGGGAGATGACAAAAGGCCTTGAGGAGGAAATTGCACTGTTTTTCTATGTCATGATCAATACAAGTTCCTCAGGCAAGCAGAGAGAAAAGCAGCAAACGGCCATGAAAAATGCATGACGATGCCGAGGAGGAGGCTCCCGCGAGGCCTAAATTAAACAGTCCTGTACATGTGTACAATATTGACATTGAAATTAAAGAGAACACAGAGGAGGTGAAGCTGGAAGGTTGTCTGGTTTGTTTTCTGAGTTATTGTTATGAAGTTGAGAGAATACGTCAACAGTCCTGATATGAACATCACTTAGAATTGACTGGGTGTGAAACATAGCACCGGATATACAAAGAGGGAAAGAAAGGAGTTTCCAAATGTTTTTAATTCATGCTGGTTATATTGTGGTCTGGAGCTCACTATGTAAAGTGTGTAGGGTATGTAAGAGGTCTTGGAATAGCATATACTATAATATATATGGGGTATGTAAAAGGTCTAGGTATAGCACATACTATTGATACTATGACCCTGATCAAAAGTTTACATACTCCAGTTATTAATACCGTGTATTGCCCCCTTTAACATCAATGACAGCTTGAAGT
>JABWIB010001394.1:4447-28407 GCA_016617825.1 Platyplectrum ornatum | reverse complement strand
AATTTAGGCCTTGGACTCTAGTTAAAGTCGTAACCTAAAGACTCTTAAAATGCGACAGTATTTAAGGTTACGGAGTACCAAATCCACACCCACTCTTTATGGAAGGGAAAAGAATCCCGATCATACCTGTGTAAATATAACCAGCACAGCAACATGAATCGCATCATCTGCAGGAACTCCACCNACTGTCTGCATCCCTCTTCTAGCTGCTTTATGTCTTGTGTTACCTTTAAACGAAAGCGTCAACTATCACATTTCTACGATGTTGCATAGAGGTTTTTCTAAAATCATCGCCAGTGCTGAGATCTGGTTCTGCTGGCCCAGTCCTCCACCCGCACAGAGCATAAACTTTCTATAATGGCTCATTAGGTACCACTGGCGTTACCATGCGACCTCTCCGCTAACCTGCCAGAGGAATACAGGAATAATTGCTGTTTATCCAGCACAATCGCCTTCACCAGTCTGCACCCACTTGCCCTGTGACCTATGTTGACTTTGCTCTCAAAATATGCACTATTGCAATTAAGTTAGATTAATGAAAGGTAAATGCCACACTCGGCCTGGTAAAGACGCTAATTACAAAGCGTGTTTGTTTTACGCGCTAACGGCTTAATTNCAGCCTATCCTGCTATTTACTAACAGCCCCTGTTAAACAGGCGTTTGTAGGGTGGATTAGGACATACAAGGCAGATGTATTTTCACACCTCCTCTTGGAGCTCCTGCTTCTCCTCCTCCGATCTNGGCAGATGTTGCACTGGCAGCTAAAGAGACGATATAAGCTTAAATCTGGATTTTTTTAGATACATAAAATTGACTGTGGGTATGTCCCAGCATAACTTTGGAATGCCTGGAGCAATATACACCAAACTTGTTACATGGGGTGGGAAGAGGGTGGCATGTAAAAATAGTAGATAATGACCAATATTAGTGTGGAATCCATAGTTTTTAGGCTTGTCAGGGTTGTTGAGATAAATAACGACACTCCTGATGACGTTTAAGTCCAATTTCAGCCTCCATTCGCATGGGTGGTTAGAAGGGACAGTCCAAAATGACCAACATCATTGTCAAATCCATAGTTTTCAAGGACCTGCTGAACATATTTTGGAAATTGATATGTTCCTTAGAGGCCGATTCAATTGGGCACGAAGTGAAAAAATATTGCGTTTTTTGCTAATTAGCATAAAAAATTTTGCACGAAAAAAAATATGGAATTCAATTGTTTTAAATTAGGCGTGAAAAACTAGTCATGATATGTTTTTTTCTCGCACCTCCAGGTGTGAGATGCAATATGAGTCAATGGAGATTTTTTTTTTATTTGGTTTTGGTCAGCAGCAGCATATGCCTCCATTAGTAATCACTTTACAGGTCAATTATAAAGTGATTTTCTTATGAAGACAACGCTGCAGCTTATGAATCAGTATCGTAGTATAAGCATTTCTGTCAATGAAATGNCAGATGATGCGATTCATGTTGCTGTGCTGGTTATATTTACACAGGTATGATCGGGATTCTTTTCCCTTCCATAAAGAGTGGGTGTGGATTTGGTACTCCGTAACCTTAAATACTGTCGCATTTTAAGAGTCTTTAGGTTACGACTTTAACTAGAGTCCAAGGCCTAAATTCACTAAACGAGGAGTTTGCAGGGGAATTGAAAAGTGGGGATGTTGCCCATAGCCACCAATCAGATTTGAGCTCACATTCTCCAGTATGTAAAGTGAAACAGAGCTCGAATCTGATTGGTGGCTATGGGCAACATCCCCACTTTTCAATTCCCATGCAAACTCTCTGCTAAGTGGATTTAGGCCCAAGTTCAAGANAAATTTTATCACGGCCTTAATATCCATATCCAGATTTTTGCAAAGCCTAAGTGGGTACGGGAAGAGAAGGAGAAACCACTCAACTTGGAAGTACATTGGCGGAGGAGCTACTCCCTTCGGGGGGTACTTAGGAGGGAACTATGGCCTTTGTGCTTATGGGAATCAACAGTTTCATGTCTACATTAACATTTCCGCAGCACCCTTACTTAATACAAGGTACNAAAGGGCTGCACCCTGCCTGTTCTTGCACCCAAACAATGGATTTCTGTAGGAGCAGTACTGAAGGCTGGTAAAATCAAATGTATTGTGCATCCTGTACTTTTAGAGCGCAACACATGGGCGGCTGCATGCTAACCAAAGGTGCATGTAAAGATACTTGTGATACCAGTATAATACAGCACAATGCACACAAGCTCTGTGTANTCACATGAACATACACATTGTGCGAGTACAGGGTATTATACTGTAATGTGACNGTAAATGGAGGATCTGATTTTATATTAAAATAAAAGAAAGCAAGTTTTTAATTAATTCATTCTAATATTTTCTTCTTGTACTGTTGCATTAAAACAGTTGTAAGAAATAGAACACTTAATTCGGCCATTAAGGAAACAAATGTTATTCTAGTGCTGAATGTACAAATATAACAGAGCTGCACATGGCTTCTTGACTTTCATTTATTTTATTTATTTATTTTCTAATGGTTGTGGTAACCTTGTGAATAGCAGCTTATGGCTGTTATAACAGGAGTAAATCCGCGCAGTGAGCTGCCATGTCATGCAGGGCCTGGGCGAGCTCCTGGAATGTGGAATGATTTAATTAGATGCGCTTGCAGAAATGCCTCAGTACGATTCTCATTAGGACACATTAGCGGGATTGGAGCAAGTGTTGGCACACTCTTAATTAAATACGGGACTGAGAGTATCAAATTATGNACTTCACATCTTGCAACCTTTGGAGCCATTTCTTGTCATCGTGTAGCATTATATGGAGCTGGAGGCGCTGCTGCTGAGGAGAGGAGGATGTACAGGGATGTTCTGAGGTGGAGAGTTTTGCATAATCTAATATTAAAGCATAGCTCATCGCAGTATTTAAATAGATGTGGTTTACGGATATGAACGCCCCCTTCTCCCTCAATGCCGAATCCCCAGCACGGACAGGGGAATTTTTGTACTCCCAACCCTTCTCCTAATCCTTACCCAACACTCCCCTCCCCTGCACCCTAACCAACACTAACCCACAATTTACCACAGCCTAACCCTAACCTTCCCCTCCCTGCAGCCTAACCCTCCATCCCATAAAGCCTAACCCACCAATCCCTGCAGTCTAACCTTCCACTCCCCACTCCTCGCAGCCTAACCCCATGCCGTCAATACTTAACTGTTGCAGGACATTTTAATGGGACCAAAGAGCAAGAGATTTTCATATGGTCATAGTATTTCTGTCTGGATACTATTCCACTCATTAAAATACACCAAACTTGCACTATTTTTAAATACATAGTTGACATTTAGTTGTCGGCTGTACGCACTTCGATTTAGCAAATTTGGAAGTGGGGAATTCCCGCTGTGTAAATTGCTATTGCAAGCAGAGGAGTAGGGGTCACTAGTTGGGAAACAATCACAGAGTCCCTTATACCTGTGCCCTCCTACCTTTTCCCCCCATCATGAATAAAAGGTCTTCGGAATGGTCTATGTAAATAACAAGAGCTCCAACATACGTCAGGGCGACTGGAAAGGCATCGAAAACTTTTTTACTTATTTAGTCCCCAGTCTGTTAACTATAAACAGATACAGTAGTAAATTTGTTTCCCTGCTATAAGTGTGGATGTTTTGGCAAAACTGTTAAATTACAAACTGGCTGCAAGATAACTGGGAAGAGCAACAATTTCCATTTAACTTCCAAAGTGTTCAAAATAAGGAAAATATTTACTTAATCAGCTAAGAAAACGTACAAATGTTGGAACTGCCACCAATCACATTATACCTGCCTTGTAATTGGTTCATTTTTACTGTCTTAAAAGCTGTAGACAAGTTAATGCTCTGGTTGCTATGGGTAACGTCACTAGCTTTTACAAATGGACTCTGCAGTAAATGTTTATATGTGGTCTTTCAAGTGTTGTACTGGTAGGCGCAGGCGTCGCTCATATGTCCAGTAGGAGTAGCACTTAGGTATTTTATGTTCTCTCCGTATCTGCATGGGTTTCCTCCCACGCCGCAAAAACATACCAGTTGGTTAATTGGCACCTGAATAAATTGTCCGTAGTCTGTGTGTAATTGCCTCAATGCCCAGTCTCCTTCATAATCTAAGCCTGCGGGAAGGGCCCCTCTATTCCACCCATTCTATCTGTATTCCCCATTGTACAAAGCTGCGGACACTGTGTGGCACCTAATAAATAAGCCATAAAAATTATTTTCATATACGGTAGGTGTTAGAGATGTTAGATATTTTAATGACCTTACAGCCACTAGGTGGCATCATCCCTTCAATGCTAGGGGATTATATTNAACTGATAACAATGTATTGGAACCATATTTACACTTCTATATTTCACAACTCAATGCAATACATAATACAATTAAAGAGAATATTTCGATAACATAAAATAAATAAAATAGGGATATGACCTTCCCAGAAGAAAGAAACGGATAGTNTCAGGTGACTTTTCATGTGTGTGAGAAGAGGAAAAGCCCATTGAAGATCCTCCTAGCTGTCCATGATGTGTCAATCACCCAACTGTGTCACTTGCCATACCATGTACATAATTAGGTGACCCTGGATATCCTTGACCTCACACTAAGTGCATTATTGTCTATAGCAATCATCAGTTGCTCAGACCAGGCTAATAACTCTTCTTCATGTACCTGTTACCCCTGGTCATACTTAGATAACTGAAGGGACCACACAATAAATACTTTAGAGCACAAATAGATAGCGACTTCCGCCGGGAAGGTGAAATACCTTTTTAGAATGATTATTTCAGTAAAAATCGAATGTACTGAAAAAACTTAGAGCTCAAGATGAAAAAAGTTGGCCCATTGCATCTCTCTTTATGGGATGTACTATGCAAGAGTTACGCAGAAACAGTTTCTCTGAGCAACACCACCACTAAGACTTTTTACTAATTATTGGTGCATACCTAATCAAACACTTAAGCTGGCCATACACTGTGCGATTTTGTTTGAAAAATCTGACAATTATTTTGAAAAATCGTTCAGTGTATGGGAAATACAAATTTTTTCAAAGGATCGGCCGATATTGTTCAAAAACCATTATATATATATATATATATATATATATATATATATATATATATATTTACCATACAATTATTGTACAGTGTATGGTGGTTCGTTTTTCAACCAAACACTGCATCTTTACATACATAGGCGTCAATGGAGAAGCATGCAAATTGTCAAGTGTTGTACGCCCCTTATTTCCATGCAGATGTGTGATTCAAAAGTGTGTAAGCACAGCACAATGCAGTCAAGCTCTGTGACCATTTATGTTGTTTGAGCACAGGGACTGGACTTAGAAATGACCTGTAGTTTGTGCAATTGTGTAAACAGTCCTTTGTTACAATTGTGTTCTGCTTTGGATTGAGGGCACTAGCTTTGACCCTTACTGTACAATAGCATACCTCCCAACTTACACGGTCCACACATAAGACACATAAGCCCCGCCCCCCGGACCAGCGCAGTTCCGCCCAGACACACCCCGACTCCGACCCTTAACGTCCACATCCCGTCTCTTTTTAATTACGCAATTCGCGGCATCATATGAAAAACTAAATTTGTCCCATTAGCGGGACAAACTGGGAGGCGGAGGGACAGCAGTTCAGTTGGGAGGTATGCAATACCAACATCCCTCCAGCCCCACACTCCCACAGATCAGAATGCAAGCCTTTGCAGCTTGTTATGAACATGGGTCTGAATCCCCCAATGACTGCATGCTCTTATTTTCTGAGCATATGCAGTAGAAGGTCTTGTCACATCAACTAGGGTATGCACACTTTTGGATCACCACCAAAGCCACCTGGGACAAAAATCCCAAATGATGTCAACAACGGTGGCCATCTATAATTGGGCAGATTGGAGCCTTGTGGGGGTTATTCAGAAATCTCATGGTTGGCCAGACGCATCCTGTATGTCAAATTATCCACCTTGCAAAAGAGATTTGAGCAATATGTTATGTGCTTAACAATGCATAAATGTGGAGTAATGAGAAAGCTGAATGAATTATTTAGCACACCCCAGTGTAAGCACATACATTCACTACAATGCTATGCCTTGCAACATTAAAAGGAGGCTGAGAAAAAGTGAATGCAACGATCAAAAACACCAGCTAATACAGAATGTCAGTGACATCCATATCTCCCTCCCAACACACTCATAGTGAAATGTGCAAAAGTGATATCAGTGCCGACGTCATGTAAAACGGTATATTGGTTCACAGAATACCAAACTTTTTTATATGTAACTTTATACCCGGGTATTACTGTAGGTAAACCTTACATAGATGTACTTTGTTGTACATGAAACTCCTCCCGCATTTCTATAAGCCCCGTCCTTGTGCATAAATACGAGATGGGTATATGCAGGCAANGAGGAAGACTAGCTTAAGGCACTGCTTCAAACACCATTAAAGTAAAGTATAGTAAATTGCTTCTTCTCTTCAGACCTCCTGTTCCACCTCTCCATTTTCCAGGACCCCAGGCCCTGTATTCTCTGTTTTCCCATACGATCCCAGTTTGGAATCTGCTTCTCTTTTTCTGTTCTGTGCTCATCTTGTTCCCAGGTAATGTTGTTGTTGCACCCCTTGGGTTTNAGTGATATGACTGGATGCTATTTTAACTGTTATAATTGATATATTGCACAAGCAGTAGGGTGAGCCAGTGCCTTTAGTTTTCAATAAGATAAATAATAAAATATAATACATTAAGTGGACAGCTCAGATCACAAATTCTGAAATGATTTTAACAATAAATCACTGGACAATATGGAGTCTTTAGATGTGACTTTATAAAACATGTGTGAAATGAGTGTCTACAGTAACATCTGGATTTCAGCAATGAAACCCCGGCCATTAGACATTCCATCCAGGTTATAAAGAATTGACAATGTCCTTAGATGAGACCACAAGAGGACAATGTGAAACAAATGGAGAGTGTAAAAGTGGGGATACAAATTATACCAAACGCTGGTTTCCCAATATCCCGAGGAATCCATCATGCTGAATGAAAAAGAGATGTGAATTTTATTTTTACGGCATTTGACTCACAGGATGCCGTGTAATGGCCTGTCTAGGTTCATCGATAATTTAAGAGTGCAGGTTCATCTCTGATTTATGTCGACTTGGCCTAATCCTTTTGTTCCAGGATGGCGGTATTAAGTGCCACTGTCCTCATAGGCCAAATACAGGTTAATAACAATATCACTGCGTTACAGGGTTGCATAAAATTCTGCTTTATTTGAATCATTTTTTTTTAAGTAAATGTCTTTTTAGACATTCATTTACACACTGTTTTAGTAACAAAATGAACACAGTAATAGAATATATACACACTAAACAGTTACATCCAGAAGTACAAGTAGGCTGAATTTCACATCATTGCGTATATCCTCAACAGAAAGTATTCTGTAAACTGCAGCCAGCTTATCTGCTTCTTCATTTCCCAATCTGTTGTGTTTTTTATATTATACAAATGTGTGTGTTGTAAATCAGGGGTTCTCAGCCAGCGGTATTTGATAACTACTCTTTGGTGGTATATGAGACATCTAGGCTGGGTTATATACTGATATAACATTCAGAAATATTTATATTATATACACGACCAATATTAGATGGCAGAGGAAGATGTAAATGATAAGGAGTGATTATAGGATCATAGTGAAGGAAAAAGAAGATAGAATAGGATTGGTCAGTGCTCCTTGAACAGATTCTGTAGTGGGGAAGTGGTACACACCTACAATAGGTTAAGAACCACTGATTTAAATCATACAGCCCTCGACTTTAACGTTTGCCTTTAATGATTAAATCATTAGATATAAACTGTGCAACCCTGGTTTCATGGATTCATTAAGCTACAGATTCATTACCATTTCCATGAGTAGTTGCACCTTTGCTTCTTAAATTAAGACTTCCATCATCAAGTTTTTTTGTAATGGCCTTTCATTTTTGCTACAAATCCCTTCCATTACATTACTGCATGTTTTACATCCATATTTACCCGGGACATCTCTTTCTAAGCAAAATATGTACTTTTTAACATTTTGATTTCAATCATTAGTTAAATTGCTTGATTTAAATTGTGAAACTTTTTCTAAGGGAGTTAGTGCAGGTTAATCTCTGATTTATGACAATCCATTAGTGGAGGTCTTGATTTGAACCACAGTTAAATTTTTATGCAAAGTAGTTTGGTAAGCCAGTATAGTCATCTACAGGGGAGGCAAAATTAAACACCACTCTATCTTCAAGAAAATTCTTCCCAAGGAGATATATATATTTACTAAGCGGCGTGATTGCAGTGAGATTGAAAAGTGGGGATGGGGCCCATCAGATTCGAGTTCACATTCTCCAGTGTATAAAATGAAACAGAGCTTTCCAATCTGACTGCTTAGTAAATATACACCCTCATCTGTTAATGGGCAAGTATAAAATGCATTTCGCAATTGTGTGGCATTTCAAACCAATGTCTTGGATACAAGGAGAGGACTTGAGAAAACCCAGGAAGGTAGCCTTATCTCCAAGGGGCCCTATAGAACTCCTTTNAAGGAGTCTACAGAAAAGTGAAAGACCAAAAACAAATTAAGCCACATGTCAATATAGTGCATCCACAGTCAAAACAAAATAAACTTAGTTCCAATAATCAGTAAACTCATTATATCAAAAGACAAGAATAGAAAGCACAGCAACACATTTCGCAATTGTACTGCCTTCAAAAACCAGAGCCTGGGCCATGAGGGTGTGGACTTGGGACAATCCAGGAGGGTAGTCTTATGTCTTGGGGTCCAGGAAAACTCCAACCAATCTCATGAGTCTATAGAAATAAATTAACGAAAGACCAAAACAGTCTGGCTAAATAGAGAAATAACATCTCACCCAATTATCTGCAATATATAAGAAACCCAGTAATCAGCCAAAACGACTCTACCAATTAAAAGCGTTTCAAACATTTCAGAAGTTCCCTTGAACAATACTGCAATAAAAGAAGCTAAATCCACATCTTTTCAATTATCACCCACAGGAGGGGGGACTTTTCCCCCGCACATTAGAAGTCTGAACTTTCATGAAACAAGACGCTATATTCTTTCAGTGGAAGCCTTTCATCTTCCAACTGTTGACACTAGAAATAACGAATAATTATCTATTAAAATATGTATATAACTACAAAAAAATGGCAAAAAATAAAGTCGTATACAAAAAACCCCCCAAAAACCTCAAAAATCCCTGAGGATAACNGTTCACCCCCACACGGCCTTGTGTTCTCACACTGCTTAAAGAGAACACTTTGCAGCATGGCGCCTGCCTTAGGACTGACTTTGATCTGCATTTAGACGCAATCAGGCTTAAGTTTATATTTTTATTGGTCCCTACGCTCCAACGCTTATATAATTGGGAAAACTTCCACTTTGTTGCAGAATCTTAAAGACCAAACTCTTGTGACTTATTACAAGAAGGTTTTCAATGATCACAGACTACTCTTAGGAGGCAGCATACGTTTTCTAATACCTAATGAATCCTTTTAGATTCTTGTATAGACCTTTATTCTTTTCTGTATTTTTTTTTGTGTGTTTTAAGCAATTGTTTGCAGACAAAAATTGCAAAAACCATGCACTTGGGACTCGAAAACCTCAATATATCATGAATGGTATTATATAAGAAACTACTGGAGGTGGAAATTATTTTTGGCTGTAGGAGCTTTAAAATCAAAGGCCAAAGAAGCCACGCCATTGGTGCTGCACAAACATCCCCACACACCACTCTTTCATGATCATGNGAGGGAGGAGGGGAATAAAAAAATAACAAAACTCACAGTTTCGTCCCATTAGCAAGCTGGGGGTATGGAANAAGTCACATGCTGGGTGTATAGGGAGAGGGATTAGTATCAGACAGAGNGAAGTAGTAATGTCACTTTATTGGGCATTGGTGCAGCCTCACCTGGAATACTGTGTTCAGTTCTGGTCATATCTCCAGAAGGACATAAATACATTAGAGACTGTGCAAAGAGGAGACACTAAAATTCTGCCTGTGTCACACACCATACAAAGTCACACCAGAGGAACTAACCATGTATAGCATGGAGCAGAGAAGAGACAGGGGGATATGATAGCAGTTTTCACAGGAGGGTATGTTTATTAGAACACAGGGACATATGTATAAAGGATGACTGATAGGACCGTGCCTTTGGACAATCACCACTCACAAAACCCATCTTACCTTAGCTATTATTGTAAAATCCTAGGCAATCGTGACANACAGTTATATAAACATAATATGCAATACGGTTACACTGCTGTGGTGCGATCAAAAAGCAGTCGCACTTGTGCTGGTCCCGGTCAGTTACATTAACAAACCTATGAAGGCGAATCTCTCTTTGACAATATTGTATTACAATGCAATAGCATATTTCTTACAGCAAATAATCCCTTCAAATGCATGTGGAATACCCCAAAAAATCCATGTCCCCTTTCTCCACTGCCCTTTTAGATCATATTATTAAATTGATTTGAAGATAGTTTTAATTGAACTGAAATACCACCAAAAGGCTGCCTTTATTCTCGCAAGGCTGATTTCACATAAAAAATTCCCCATATAAAAAAATAAATAAAAGAGCTTAAAAGCAGGAAGGATAGAATTTCATGATTATGAGTTGAGAAGTAAAATAAATAGTTCCCTGTGAGAATATTTAAGGTGAGGTCTGGCAAAGGCAATCAGCCATCGTGTTAGCCGGGAGATGTAAATAGAAGCGTTCCCTCAATTTGTTTATAAATTGCTCCGGATTGCAATTTATCAAGGTAATAGATTGCGGAGACGTGGCACATGGCGTCANATGAAGAATGGCAGCATCAACGCCAGTCATCACATACACAAAGTATTGAGGTGCAGATTGAAAGGAAGAATACGACCCTTATAAAAACAAAAAACAACACAACAATAATATATAAATTTGAATAAGAGAATCCTGAATTTTGTCCTATATTACAGCGGTTTCCAGACTCTCAGTTCGAGGCACCCATAGGGTCTCCATATTGTTTCAAGGCACCCCTAAGACAAAATAATTACCAAGCATTTTTTTTGAGTCAAAACAGTATAATAATCATTTAGGTAAAGACAGAAATACTTCAGGTAGACATGAATCCTTGTGTAGTTCCTATACAAGTAAAATTGCTCTTCTAAGCAATGTGCCACCATGTTGGAAAAACATTCTGCGGCACCACAATGAGCGCTGAACCACTGCTATAGTATTATAGTAAGAGGTTGAGGTACCATGCTTGAACACCACCAACAAAAAATAGGAAAAAACTAAAAACCTATAAACAAAAAAATACTGAAAACCTATAAATAAAAATTTTCTTAACTTGTCAGTGCTCCTGAATCTCTCCCTGCAGCTATCCACTGCGTCTCTCCCTGCAGCTATTCCTCTCCCTCTATCATCTTCTCTCCTGTTCTGTCCCCTATCTGCTCTGCTTTCTTCTTTTCTTATCTTTTGTCCTGTCCATCTGCCTTGTCCTTTTTGCGTCTCTGCTCTCTCTTCCTTTCCTGTGACTGCTGATGGAGTCCTGTCCAGTTTTCACCCTCTGTCGTCTTCTCTCCTGTTCTGTTGCTCCATCTGCTCTGCTGCCTTCTTTTCTTCTCTCCCTCCACCTGGCCTTTCTCAGTGCTGTCCTGTTTGCATCTCGGCTCTCTCTTCTTCTCTGATGCTCTGTCTTCCCCTCCCATGATAGACAATGGAGTATTGTCCTGTTCTGTTTCTGTTTGCTGCCTTCTTTTCTTCACATCACCCTGTTCCTCCACCTGGTCTTCCTCAGCGCTGTCTTGTTTGCTTCTACACTCTCGCTCTTCTTTTCTGATTCTCTGTCACCCCCCACTTTCCACTCTGTGATAGCCAATGAAGATGTCCTGTTCTTTCTACCTGTCTTCTTCTCACCTGTTCTCTCCCTCCATCTGAGCTGCACAGCTGTCTTGTTTTCTTCTCTTCATTCAGTCATTCTGGCGTCTTAGTTCTGTCCTGTACTTGTTACCGGAGTACTAAAAGATGGCAGGTTAACCAACCTGCCAGATTCAGGGAAGTCAGTTTGATTTTGTCCATTTTGTGCGTGTAGGTACACTTTCCACTATTCAATAAAAATAAATCATAAAGCAGTGGTAATGTCTCTTTAAGCTAGATAACAGTGCCTGAATGTCAGTTTGATGAACAGCGGGCAGCTTTTTGGGGTGTTTTGACGTTAATAGGAGGAGACACAGAATTTNATTGTGCATCTTTTTTATCGTGATGATTATGGTCTTTTAATTACAAACTAGCCTATTGCCTTCCCTCATTGTCTGCTTATTTAATTTCGCCTTCCCTATTCTTTCAGAAGCAGGTGTTTGGTTTACTNTTTAATTAGAAGTCTTGTTCTCTGCTCAGTTTTTTTTTCCTCCAATTTTCCCCCGAGGCGCAACCAAACCTGCTTCCAAAAGGTCTTCATATGCCAGCCTGGGGACTGACTGGGACTGGTNTAATGTTTGCAAAAACATTACCTGAATTTTTAGATATGAAAAACACTATACTATAAATGTTACTTAACTTGTAATCAGGCAGTTCTTGAGGTAAGAGAGAACTGGATGGCAGCCATTTTGTCAATTCGGCCTACGTGGCAGAGGCAAGGTTTCAGTGATGTTAAAGTACACAAAACAGATGCTTGCAGTGTGTATACCATTTATACTATATCACTATCAATGTATATTATTGTATAATCATTTTCTCTCTCTCAGGGCTGAAGTTACATTTTGGAAAGATTTACTTCAAAGAAATGCAAATGGAAACTTGTGTGCCACGGATGTCACACCAGCTCACGTGACATAGGATGCGGTGTGACAGGGCTGTTTCTGGCAAGAAGGCAGCAATGGTGCAGCTCCAGTGACACAAGAGGAGGTCAGCTTTGTAACTGAAGAGGCAACAAGCCCCCATTGCAAATATTTTACCCTAACATGAACCCTTACATCACCCTAAAAAAAATTAAAAAACATTCTAGCATCCTAACCCTAAACTTCTCCATCTATTAACTATCCCTTACCTCCACCCCAAACCCAACCTCACATCCTCTCANGACCTAACCCTCCACTTCTCCAATCCATATNCTTCCCAAAGGCAACACCAACCCTCCCTTCTCCAGTCCATCCTCTCCCTGCAGCCTAATCCTAACCCTCCTCTTCCATAGGCAAACGCAGGGGAGTCTAGTACATACAAAGTATAAAAGTATACCCAAATATATAAACCTGACTCCCAATATACCTAATATATACATATATATTATTATATATAATATATACATTATATATTCCCCTTCTCCAGTCCATCCTCTCCCTGCAGCCTAACCCTAACCCTCCTCTTCCATAGGCAAACGCAGGGGTGCCCAGAAACCCCCCCTTATGTTGCTGTATTATAAGTGGGTTATATTAAGTATTAGGAGCTGGCACACTGTATTAAGTAATTTAGAGGTCTGAGATGGCATTCTACAATGTGTGTAGCATATCAAGACCCAATATGTACTTAGTATAAGTATACCCAAATATATAAATCTGACTCCCAATATACCTAATATATACATATATATTATTATATATAATATATACATTATATATTGCACTGTTTGGAAACCCCCCCCTTCCAAAATCCTGCGTTCGTCCCTGCCTTCTCCGATCAATATGCTCCCCGCTGTCAACCTTCCCCCTCCTTGGAGCCCAACCTTAAGCTCCCATCTCACAGCCTAACTCTTAACTTATCCAATTCATATGCTCCCCATAGCAAATACCAACCCTCCCCTTCTCCAGTCCATCCTCTCCTTGCAGCCTAACCCTAACTCTCCCCTTCTCCAATTCATATCCTCCACACTGCCAAACCGAACTCTACCCTTCTATTATTATCCGTCCCTTGCAGCCTAAGCTTAACCTCCCATCCCACATCGCTATATCTTTTGGTAACTTATGTGGCGCCTTATAAATAAATGTTAATCATAATTAACATTATATTGGTCATTCGAAATAGTAACCCTCATCATGATACCACACCATTCAGAAAATGTCCATAGGACTTCCATTGCCTCTGGTTGAGTTTTAAGGTAAAACACAGATAATTCCACAGCAGAATATCAGGTTAACGCTGAGCCATTTACAGAATCTCTAGTACTGTCATTAGCATGCCAATTAAATTAATTAGGGTCCTTGGCCATTGATGATGTGGTATAATCTACAGCTAGATACACTCATCATGTGAGGTTGTCCCTGTCATCTACAATAGCAGCAAGTTCACAGGCAGTAAAGACGGTGTCTTTTCTGCAAAAAGCCACTGTGACTTTCATTGTGTGTGGGTCACTGAGCATGTATCATACATGGCTAGGTGTCCTGCAGTAATATCTGCTGTGAGTGCTACTTCTGCCTGACAAAGCAGGTTCTTTCCCTCTACAGGGAGATACAAACATGCTGATTTACTGCAGTTCATGAGCTAATGGAATTTATAAGATGGACAAGTGCTGTGGCCTAATTCACAGAAGAAGCCCTCAAGCCAATAATGCTCTACCGCATGGTTGAGGAATACAGTCTCCTGTTACAGTCACGGGATTGTCTACTACACAGAGAGAGGCTTTCATAACAGTCGGAGAAGACTTTAAATTATTCTCATTGACATTTATGGACAGGATCTTTGACAAAAAAGGTAAACACGGAGCTAATGGGAATATTGCTTGACATGTATTTAACTTTTATGAACATCTATGGAAGAGTTTGAAGATTCTGCTGCTCGAAGAGAAGTGGTTTTAAGTTGAATCTGATTTAAACTATTTTCACGTGACCTAAGGGAACCAATAAGAAGCCGTTTTTATTATGACCTATTTACACACATATCCAGAAGGGAAAGTTGGCAAACATGGGAAGCATTTCATTCATTACATAAACATTTTATATACAGTGGTAGCATTGTGTGGTATTCTACATGAAAATCGTTAGGAGCGATGGACAAAGACACCCTAAGTGATCCAAAGCCAATTTTGAATGGGGTGTGACCATCTACTGTGCTGTCCACCCTCCCCACTTGAAAGAGTGGAACAGTGGTCCTGTAATGGGCATGTGTTATAATACACCTCAGCAAAAGAGGATTCTTGTCTGGAGAGGCGCAGTCAAGGATATCCACCTTCAATTGCTGCCTAGTGTGGAGGCCTAGATCCCCATCTACTGAATTCCCTATAACAATACTATAATCTACTGAATTCGCTAAAACTATACACGGATTTATATTCATAATTTTCACTGGCTGCAGGACTGGGTACGCAGAAATCTAGAATAGTATTTAAAAGATGACTGTGTAGCTTACCAGCAGCATAGCAGAGGTTCCATTGGGTCTGGATAAATGAATGGTCATCTCAGGGAACATCCTGTCAATTCGACTGATGACATCATCAATATATCTAGAAGAGAGGGAGCGGGTGTAAGAGTTAAACCTAATGGAATCATAATGAAGCAGGTCATTGAATAACTGCAAATACTTTGCATCACATTATTAAAATCACATCAATAGAAAGAAAATCGTAAAACATTCATATCACAGCTGGATCAGCACTGAGCCTTAAACTCAAACAGTAATTTCTATACATTAACTATGATATTTAATCCATGGATTCTGGTGACAAGACATGTTTAACACATTTATTTGGTAGGATATAAAAAGGATCTTGTTGTATTTTGGTTTTTAATTAATGAATTTATTTATTTGTATTTATTTAATTACCAAAGCAACATAACCATAACATTCCCACAGATTTATTTTTAGAAGTGATAGTGGTTGGAGCTCAGAATGGTCAGGGTAACAAAGGGTGCAGTTCATAATACCCCCTACATATTACCTCCACTCATGGAGGCCGATCCAGTGGTGAATGTACACCAGCTTGTGCAGGAAAAAATTTTAATTTAAAATATATGAGAAAAATAAAAAATATATATTTATTTGATAATTGTTTTCTAAACTCGGATGGCAGCATGGTTTAGTGAAAAGGACATAGGGAAACAGGCCCTGAGAAAGTGTTCTTGGTTTATACCTGCGGTGACAAGTTATCAGAACTATTTCACACTTTCCGCTGTTGTGAGTGACAGCCGGCATATCGCCGCAGTGCCTGGCCTGCTGTTTCTCTGCTCAGCAAAAGCCTGGTGTCGCTTCGCGCAAGGACTAAGGTCACTGCTAACTATATGCTAATAAAGACGTAAGATATTTCTCTTCCGCCAAACCACAATCAATAGACATCTCAGCTCCTGGACACTGGCTGCGTTCTGCAGAAAATAATGGAGTAAGCTTACACGGTGACAGCAAAACAAATGGCAAGAGCCTAAGACAGAAGACAGAGTGGTGGAGGAGGCATTTTAGTATAATTCAATACTCTATTGCAGTGTAANCTTTGTTTTTATATACATTTATTTATATAGCGACCCAGTCTTTTTTGTTTTACCGTAAATGTTAATGTTTATGATTTCTGCTGCTGGACTAAGATATGCAAGATGATGCAATGATCAGAGGGGTTTTGTTCAGTTTCTCTGAGCTTTATTTNAACTTTACCAAACTATTTCCATAACATGTGTACACAGTGCAATGAGAACTCTTGGTGAGCTCTCCAACACTGTCCCATTGTCGAATCAGGTACTTTGAAACAATACCACGTTCAGATTACCACAAACTACTCAGGTATTTCNCAAAATTTCCGGGTAGAGTGAAATANCCCNAGTAGTTTGTTGTAATCTGAACGATACAAATAAAAAAGCTGGGTAGATTTACCCTACCAAAAAGAAGGGCAAAAAGATGGGTCAAATGTTGGATCTAACCGGGTAGCAAGTGCACCAAAACAGCACCTCAGTTAAAGATCAGTTAAAGCTGAAATCCTGGACTGTGATTGGACCCTACCAGAAGTTGTTACGAAGAAGGAGGGGTGGAACGCAAGACCAGGTAACCGGGAAGTCAGGCTTGGAATGCAAGCCATCTCACTGAATGGAGCAACTGCAACCGTNAGAAGCAAACGACTGCAGCCACCACTCAGAGAACTTTGCAAAGAAAAAACTACACAGCAGTACTGCGAGTCCAAAAACTGAGAGTCTGTTTAAATTAAGGGGATACAAGACTGACCTATCCCAATAAGACTATACCAAAATCTGGGACTGTAGATAGAGGGCTATCATTATCCTGGTAGTTCAAGGCTGGTAATCTGAACGTGGTATAATTGGACAGTGCATCATATTTGGAGGATTACATGACGGGAGGGGTAGGATTGGTAGAACCTAACACCCTCCAGTATATACATATGCCCTTGTATTCTAATACATCTTTTCCTTTGAATAATGGCCCCCTATTGTACCTTGCAACCCTTGATATATGTGAAAGCTGCCATCATATTACCCCCGTCTCTTCTCTGCTCCAGGCTATACATGGGTAGTTCCTCTGGTGTGTCTTTGTATGGTGTGTGACACAGGCAGTATATTAGTGTGTCTTCTTTGCACAGTCTCTAATGTATTTATGTCCTTCTGGAGATATGACCAGAACTGAACACAGTATTCCAGGTGAGGCCGCACCGATGACCTATAAAGTGACATTCTTTTCTGATTCAAGCTATACATGTTTAGTTCCTCTAGTCTTGCTTTGTATGGTGTGTGACACATGCAGTATTTTAGTTTTACAGTCTCTAATATATGTAATATAAGTCCTTCAGGAGATATGGCCTCCAGAACTGAACAATACTGTAGTATCCCTGTTCCAATACACACAGCAACAAGTCCATTGCAAACCAAAAGTAGAGGTGCCACTTTCTCATGGCTGGAAATTGTGATTAGCGTCTGGACAGATGGTGACGTGTTTCAGCCTGACCCCTCTTCTGGCGCTGGATGAGATCCAATGCTGGTGTGATGCCGTACAGCTTCTGCGAGATTTAAATAGATATGTATCCCACACAGNGAGCAAGAGACATGCTGTTCATTTCATACACCCATGCAAAGTTGAGAAAGTAGGCAACGCTGGCATGAAAACAGCAGCTTAAAGAGAGGGGAAAAAATACATGAAACAAGCTAGAAAATAGCAGAATACTTGTCACCTGAAAACACGTCACTTATGCAGTCATTTATTGCACTTACTATTACGTCTCTTCCCGCCCTCAACATTCTCCTTTTTACATGTCTACCAGCAAGGGCAGCTATGAACAGCTCATGAATATTAATTACAAAGTGTACTGCCCTATTACTGGCAGGAGCATGCTCAGTGTGTTCCTGAGAACCATGTGGTGGGGACATCATCAGGCTGCCATCCTGCAGTGCAGCGACTACTGAGGTGTTACAAAACTACATATCCCAGCATGCTTTGTCAGGTATCAACTATGGCTATGCAGTTAAAGAATGTTGGACTTGTAGTTTGATCAGACCTGGCATAAAAGCAGTATCTGGGTTTGCGTCCTGCTAAGTGAAATGGGGCTTAGTGAAATGTGTCTGGGTTTTTGACATACAGAGCGCAGAAGTTATTTTGCCCCTATATTAGCATAAAAAAACACAAAAAAAAACTTTATCTTAAAGGTCCTACATATAAAAAATAAATAGATAAGAGAGAAAATTACAGCACCTCCTATGGATAAATTAATCCCCATTGATGTTACTGTTCTACATGTAAATTACATGCCCTCTTCTATCACCACTGCACTAACTGGTGAGCCCATCCAAACACATGCTTTAATGTGCAAATTGTGTGCGATATCTGAATAACTCCCTGCCATGAGCCGGCTAAATAGGCCCAGGGGTTATGTGAAACACTCATATCTTAAAAATGGATCCAAAGTTTGAAAATAAGAAAATNGAAAGTTACACCTGGGTAATACCATGATGAGTGTCAGGGGGGTGAGAGGTACACCTGGGTAATACCATGATGGGTGCCAGGCGGGTGAGAGGTACACCTGGGTAATACCATGATGAGTGCCAGGCGGGTGAGAGTTACATCTGGATAATACAATGATGAGTGTCAGGTGAGAATAATGTTAGTGTTCGCATGTAGGGAGAATACTTTGCTGTTGCTTATTGCAGCAAAGTATTCTGAGATTCATCATGGTATTACCCAGGTTTAACTTNCCACCTGATTNGTTCTTATTTTCAGACTCTGGATTCAGTCAATAGACTCCACATTTGATCATCAGGACGAAACATCAACAGAAAACACAGGAGTATTGCACAGCCTACACTAGAGGTATTACCAATGGACCATGTGATTTTCCCCAGTCACCTTGCAATTCTATGGGATCTCTGCAGATTTTGTTACTCCTAAATGTGAGTGTATCCATCCTAACCAATCATGACACATTACAATCAATCCAGACAATATGGTCACCATATCCCCACTTTTCTGCAGTTTACTAAATCTAGTCCCCACTGTCCATTTCAATTAATTAAAAAAATAATAATAATAATGAACTAAACAAAGAAAACCTATAATAANTGTGTCTCTTAGATGGAATCTGTTGATTATATGGCCCACATACCTGACACCCCCAATCCCCCAGCTCCCTTTTGTTAAGGTTGAATTTTTGATGCATTTATTAACCTGAAAGCGGAAAAAACCCATCTCCATCACAGCTGCCTCCACACAAGTCTTTACATGTCAGCAAATAAAGCAGCTCAGTCCTTCTAGCAACACCAATTAACAATGTTTAATAAGGCGGAATGAGAGGTAAGGTGCTTGGAGAGAATGCTCAGTGATATTCCACAGCAGCTGAAGATGCAACAGATGCCATTCCCGGGAGAACAGTNGGAGCCTGGATGGGGAAGAAGCAGCGGAGCGCAGGGACAGGAAAGACAAAGAGAAGGAAAAACAAGAGAATGGGAAAATAAAATGGCCAAATGAGGATGTGAATGCACTCAATGTGTTCCAAATAAGCAAAGAGGCTGTTTCATACATCAATCAGATCCACCACAAGTAAATCACTACATAAACTGATCAAGGATAAAGGTTAACACCCTTATCACTCATCTGGTGATTGTCCAATACCTTTTCATATATGTATTTAATACATACCAATAGCTGTATTCTACTAAGCCAATTANTTTAGGGTCACATGTTCTTTATAAGGTTTCCTTGTCATAGGCCATGGTCTCGGTCACATGTTTAGAGCCAAGCAATTATGCAAAGGAAACTAAGAAACACACCAACACCAAGTTCCATCATACTTTGCCAGGCATCAGCTATGTTTTTAAATGATACNCAACTTGTGTGGGATCTTTATGCAGGTAGGGATACTACAGTGAATCAGCTAACCCACATCTTAATAAATTTCCAAATGAAATGCATGATAGCTATTTAAAAAATGTATACGTAATATATACGTACATCAATAAAAAAAAAAAGGGGAGATATTTTAGGACTCTATATGATGTCCCGACTCCACGGGGAGAGGAATCTGCTAAAACCCAGTGTTGTATTCCATAATACTGTTACATTTCTATTACAGATAAATGCGCTGAATGCTCATGTTCCTTATGGCTGACTCTCTTTAAATAGAAACAGTGAGTTTGAATGGCTGGCATATGGTCACATATGACCAGATATAATAAATACCAGCAGATGAGGCGCTGGATTAAATATTACATTATGCTATGCTCTGATTAAAATATAGAAGTCACAGATAATATTCACATACAGAGGGGGAGGTGGGCGGACAAAAATAATTACTGCCTATGAATCTTAAATACAACATCGGTAGCTGTCCTTTTCCACATTAAAGGGCTAGATTTGCTAAATTGTGGGAATGAAAATATGGAGAAGTTGCCCATAGCAATCAGATTCTAGCCGTCATTCTCTCGTATGCAAGAGACAGGGATAGAATCTGATTGGTTGCTATAGGCAACATCTCCACTTTTCTATTCCTGCAGTTTAGGAAATACAAACCTCAGATTCTTATATTCCCAGCCTCTGGCCTCAATGTAATGCTCGCTACAATGGGGGTCATTTCAGAAAAATTCATAAACCACAAGTGAATATGTACATAACGTATTCGGTCAAGAGAATAGGCTATTTAACATTTTTATATATCATGAACCCGATTTTTGGAACGCAAAAATTATTTCAACCTTGGAAGAAAAAAAAACACACAAAAAAAACCGAGGAGGGGTTAGGCTTACGAATGATTGGCTAAATCCCAATTTAATAACCACAAGATATTTCAACATGCGAAATGCGTGCAATGCCTATGTATTTCTTGTTGCGCATGGTCTGAATCCAAATTTCCAATTGCAAAGCATGTTATTTAGGGTTGTGCAAAGAATTTCATGTAACCACCATTCCGTCTATGGGAGGGGAGTGCATTTAAAAAATATGAAAAAAAGCTTTGATCTAGGTCTGGTCTGTTCACGCGCAATAGGAAGAAAAAAGAAAAGCTTGCACTACACTCACATGCCCTTAGAATGCAAGGCGAACCATCATTTTAATTTATTTATATAGTCAAGGAAATCTGCAACGCAGCCGAATAGGTGTGAAAATGGAAACAAAAGAACACGTAAACATTGATGCTATGCTAATGCTGNACTGTTCCATGGGAGATACAAGGTTCTTCCTTTAACGCAGAGGCAAACATGAGAAAATAAGATATACTGATGATGGAGGCAGGTGGGAAGATTTTTTTTATATTTTTTGGCATTGAGTAATAGGTACTCTGGTGAGCACTGTATAAACTGCTCATCTTTGGAGGTGATTTGGATGGAGGGGGGCAATGGAATGGAATGATAAATTGCCACATATGTCAAACCAGACATTTACAGACTCATGGATTTACAATGTATAGAGGGGCATCAACGTAAACCCCTTGCATGCTGGTGAAACTCACACAGCGACCAATACATTTTTATTTTATAAGCTTGATATCAACATCACCAGTAATGTTATTTAGAAGAGCAAGCAAAAGGCTGGAATTTTATCTTCTACATTACAAAAAGAATGAGAGAGGACAGAACTGCAAGATTCAACATTAAAAGCATGAAAATGATAGATTGCATAGACACTTTTAAGCTTCAGTCCTATCCATAACCAACATCCAACACTTCTCCAATTCTACAGCAGATCCCAGACCTGCATTGCTCATCTCCTCTGTACACACACTAAAAATTGGTTGGTTGATTAGAAACATGATTTCTAAGCTATTTTTAAATAAATATTTTTTTATTAAACGTCCACAAGTTCAGACATCACAATATTGCAGAGATGAAAGAACAGAACATAAGTCATTTCACTAATGCACCATCTCATAACATCCATTAACAGAAGTCAATAATTGCACAAAGGAAAATATGGTAATGTTTGGCTCTTCCCAGTAAAGCACTATGGAGGAGATCCAGAACTGAAAATAAAACAGGAAAGTTACACCTGGGTAACACCATGACGAACTGCAGGGGGTAAATATCATCTGTTGGAAGCANAATTATGATTGTAAACACTCACTGGAAACGCCAACAGCAATAGCTGATTACCCAAAGCAAAAACTTGGTTTGGAAGCCGAATTACACATTTTATCAGGAATACAAGAGAACCATGTTTAAGTACTGAGCCTAGATTCATTAAATTTTAATAGTAAATTTTTTTAGAAAAAACTATTTAGTTCTCAAATTCCTATTACATAATTGAGAATAGCAGCTAGAATCTGCTTCAATCTCCCCTTTTCCATTCCCGCAATTTAGTATATCTTGACACTTATCTCTCGTGGCACTACAAACGCTGATAGATAATGAAAATGCAGGTGGTGTCACTACAAGTGACATAATACCCTACCATGGATACCGTACTACAATGAAAAACAGTCTCCTATTCATGATGGGTGGACCATTGGCTGACTGCTTCTGATGATTATATAGTGCATGACATGGACAGATTTCTCCTAACTCCCACAGAACAACCCAAAAAGGCCCAAAAATCGGATCGCTCATAACTCCTGTACAATCTTAGGATGGGCAGAGGGCGGTGAGCAGATGACTGAGCAATGAGCACTGGAAGGTTATTTGCATAGTGTGCAGGTAACACTCGCCACACAATGCATGATATCTCTGGGGCATCAGTCCATGTAATACAATTACTGTATAGTTTACAGTNAGGTTTAATTTGCTTTTGCAGGATTACATAACAGACAGCAGCTGTAACACCACCAGAAAAGAGTTAAAGAAACGTTGTAGATGCAGTAGCTCCAGAACAGACAGAGGAAAGTGGGGGGAGATACAGAGGGATATAGACGAAAACACCCACTGTCTAATGAAATGCTCCCTGACATTGTATCTGCCTTCATTAGTGGATATGATGGCAGGAATCAGAGGCATGGGTGGTTGTTTACAGATAAAAGTTAAAAGGAAGCACAGCGTGTGGAGGAGAAAAACTCTGGAGCCCTGCGTCCANAGAAGGCAGTGAGCGGCTATTTGCCACAGACATGTATTGATTTAATTAAGTCCAGAAGTCTAAATGTCGTTAGATTAATGGCAACATGAATTTGCTGATCGTTTTTTTTTTATTTGTTGCTATGTGAGGAACAATACTAAAAGTTTCTTTACAGGTCAATAATAAAAGTTGGAAACATGGAGGAGATTGGAGCGTCAGCTGGTTCCCCGGGTGAAGGTTTGGAAAAATGTCTGTTCTGTGAACCACAAAGTACGATGTGATAATCGACCATGAAATNTTTTTAACTCACAACACAAACATTGAGGGGTATATTTACTATGCTGCGAGTTTGCAGTGAGATTGGAAAGTGGTGATGTTGCCCATAGCAACCAGATTCAAGCTCTCAGTTTCATTTTACACACTGGAGAATGTGAACTCAAATCTGATTGGTTGCTATGGGCAACATCCCCACTTTTCAATCTCACTGCAAACTCGCAGCTTAGTAAATATACCCCAGAGGGTTTAGC
>JABWIB010001393.1:68993-82055 GCA_016617825.1 Platyplectrum ornatum | reverse complement strand
TTGTTTTCTGGTTAACATATGTCCTGTTCCAAAATTAAATGGATTAAAATGAAACATTTGCTAAAAAAGAGAAATTTCAAAATATTACCCTAATTTTGCTTTAATTCCTGTTTAACACCTGAAGGGTTAACAAACTTCCAAAATGCAGTTTTGGATAGCTTGAGGGGTTCAGTTTTCTAAATGGGGTCATTTATGGGGGTGTCTATCACACAGGCCCCTCAGAGTCAAATCCAACATAACCTGGCCCCTAAATTTCTGAAACCTTCTAGTTTTCTTAAAATTACGAAAAATTGCTACTAAGGTTAATTTGCATTAATATTACCGCTGGGTTTGGCAGGAAACTGACTCTCGACTACTTTGTTGATACTCCTCAAGTCTTGTACAAGTCGATAACCCCTCCCCCTACTCTTCTTTATGGGAAATATGGGACTATTGGTTATACTGGTAGTACGAATCAGAATCCCTTGCTGTAATAACCATTCAATAACAGGATACACACCCAACTCTACCCTACTACCGGTTTTAATGGATATTGGGGTACTCTGGGTGCTTGCCTGCCATTCTTAAGATTTACCATAACGGGAGCTCCAGTTGCCATTAACTCAGTGTCATTCCCATCTTTTGTCCATAAAGAATCTGGTATTTCAGATAACATTTTCTCTACTTCTGATAGGCAACTTATTGAACCTTCATACATCACCGTTAACCTTTGTGATTTTTCTAACGTATCCTGTACCTCCTGAACATGGTTTTCGAGAACATCCAAAAACACCCCTCTGGAGTACAGTATATCACACATCCCTTCTTACATAACAAATCCCTTCCCAATAAATTAGTTGGGGCTGAAGCTGCTAGAATAAAAGAATGTTTAGTATGCAATGGTCCAATAGTTACGTCTAACGGTGCAGTTAGCGCATGCTTCTGCAAAATTCCTCTTGTGATGTTTTGTTCCCCATTCTAGGGTAGATCATACAGAGGAAACCGTCGAGACACACTCAAATTCCTTTATCACAAAGTATACCCAATTTGGCTGCAGGTCAGATTGAGGAAACTTTTAACTACTGCTAACTCAACTAAGACCTCTAACTTTTGTTTGGACAAGGACTCCAGACGTACCCTTGGAAACCCGTTTTTTTTGCAAGTTAGATTAGACGTGTATCACACTATATTTCAAGTGACTCTTTACCGTAACATCATACTAAATCAACTATCACAAGAGCAACATCTTGCTGAGGCTTCGCCACTTATCGAGGCCGTTGTCATCTTACGTGACCCAGAAAGGCTCCAGACACACTGCAAAACCTTATACACAGCCCCAGACACACTGCAAGGCCCAGACCCCAGACACACTGCAAGGTCTCTATCCCTAACCAGCAATCACACTCATTCATGCTAGAATTCCTGTAGGTGTTACTCCAAATAAGTATACTTTGAGAGACACAGAGAATCTAAAGGCCGTGGATAGCTATGGGAGTAGTAATTAAATTCTATCCTATATGGCAAATGGAAGCTAAATGCATGTGCAGGCGCTAGTTGCTTGCAAAATTGCAAGAGAAACAAATCGCGTATGATGAAATGCAGAAAATTGCAAGAAGAATGGAAAAGAAACAGAAACACACCGCATATAATGAACTGCGGAAAACTGCAAAAGAAATGGAAAAAAAAAACAAATTGCAAATAGGAAATTAAGAGAAAATAAATCCAAATTCTAACGCTAACTTTCACCACAATTGCTTGTTGCTATGGCAACAAAACAAAACAAAACCTCACAGACCTCGATATAATCCAAGATGGCTGGTGCCACTGGCCCACGTGTTCTAGACAAAGAAATCCTCAAGTAGCAGTATTCGATCTATTCACNATACACTTCAATCAGTAAATTATAAATGTACTTACTAAAATCCACCCTTTTGCGATAAGATCGAATCCTGCGTTTGCAAAAGATATGACGACTTCTCCGAGCCCCCACACTGTTAAGTCTGTATTTTTTCTTTCCTAGTTAAAATCCCACTTTAACCGAAATATAAAACTACAATGCGCTCTAACAATCGCACCTAAATAACCTCTGTATGTAACATGCATACAGTCATAGAGCAATACACCAGGACAAATCTGATTAACACCGCTTAGACACATAACAAAGGCACTCTGCGTTGGCGCGCAACCAATTCGCACTGCTGAAGGCATGCAACCAAATTCTTGAATACACAACCGATAAACAGAAAATGTATGACTATTTACCCAGCGATGTAAGTGAAGAAATCCAATCTCAGCAGTTTGGTCCAAATTCATAGGTTCTATTTCAGCAGGGTGAGCAATTACTCAAAGAGACGATCCTGATCACAGCAACGGATCTGCGCAATCCCGGCTATGTCAATCCAAACAAAACATAACATTACAGTCCAAACACACAATATTTATACACTTTTGAATCAAAAGGAGTGATGCACTGTCCCTTGGTCCTTCCCATTGGTCCATCGATGTCAGGTGGCCTCTGTCCTCATCTTGATTGGAGATGGTCATCGTCCTTTGTGCTGGCATCCTGTGCTTATCTTCCCGCCACATTCTAATTACTGAGCCTGCACATTATTTTACTAATATCTAACTTTATAAAACATTAACAATGCAACATATTACAAAACCAGATACATATTATTAATCTACACATCCTGAGCTACAATATGGTTATAAACATGACTATGTTATGACATTGTGTGGCATAGTTCTGATGTTGTGGGTTCTGAAAGGGAAAATAGTAAGTTATTAATAATAATTTATTGTGAAATAACACTGATAACACATTACTTTCATTAGGAAAGATCAACCATTAAAAAGGACACATCTTAAACTACCTTAAGATCGCATTTAGTGTGTGTTTGGTGCGATCGTCACAGGCCAGGGGGGGCTTTCCTTGAATTTCAGGAGGCTGTTACCAAGGCCCTCATCTTTGGGGACCAGGAGGAGGGGGCCTCAGTACATCTGAAAGCAGGTCATCACGGATAGTACCATGGCAACACTTCCCCAGTGATGTTCCCCAAACATCAAAGAAGGGAAGGACACAAAAGTGATGTTTGTTCCAAGAATAGTATTCAAAAAGACACAATTTACCATTGTGAGACCTGCCCCATACAGCCTGGCCTGTGCATTAAAGAATGTTTCAAAATTTACCATACGTCCCTTGACATTTAATTTGTTACTTTTATCAAATTATTGGCTGCTTTTCCTATAAAATTTTGGGGTGAATCCACAAACGTATAAAAAAATTCAATTTTTAATTTTCACGTTCCCAAATGTTAAAAAACAATACAAAACACCATTGGGGTCAAAATTCTTGCTACACCCACACAAGATTTCCTTTGGGGGAGTACTTTACAAAATGTTTTGTTTTTTTTTACTATACAGTTATAAAAGGGGCTCTGCAAATGTAATGGTCACAAAAATTTTTCAGCAAAATCTGCACTAAAATAGCCAAAATGTGTTCATTCCCTTCTGATCCCTACTGTGTACCCAAATAGTGTTTTACAACTATATATGGGCCATTGTCATATTCAAAAGACATTGTGCAAAAAATTATTGGCTGCTTTTCCTACTATTACCCATTGTAAAAATTAAAGATTTTGAAGTAATTACGCAAATTAATGAAAAAAAATCATTTTTAATGTCCCAAATGTTTAAAATTTCTACAAAACACCAAAATGCTCAATACATCCATAGATAAGTTCCTTGAGGGGTGTAGTTAAAAAAATAGTATCACTTGTTTATACTGTACTGATGTAACAGGGGGTGTCAAATGCAACACAGTACTCCAAAAGCACACAATTGCACTACAAAAAGCAAATGGGCATTCCTTCCCTTGTAAATTCTACCATGTGTCTAAAGAACATTTTACAACCATATATGGGTTATTGCTGTACTCAGGAGAAATTGTATAACAAATTATGGGGTGTTTTCCTACTATTAACCTATGTGTAAATGTAAAAATTTTATGTGAATTTCAAAATTAATGGGGGAAAATGTTTCAAATTTCTACAAAATACCAGTGGGATCAAAATGCTCAATATACCCATAGACAAGTTCCTTGAGGGGTGTTCTTTACAAAATGGTATCATATGTTGGGGTTTGTTACAAAAGGGGCTCTGCAAATATAACATGGTCTCAAAAATAATTCCAACAAAATCTGCATTAATAAAGCCAAAAAGTGTTCTTTCCTGTCTGAGCCCTACTGTGAACTCAAATATTGTTTTAAAACCACATATGGGGTATTGACGTACTCAGGAGAAATGGTGTAAAAAATTATGGGGTGTTTCCCGACTATTACTCTATGTAGACATATTGAAATTATTATTTAGTAACTATTTTATGTGGTAGGACTATGTATGTAACATTTTGAAAATGGCAAAATTTTCTAATTTTTCAGGAAAAAATACTGACTGTATCAACCAAAATTAATCACTAACTTAAAGTACAATGTCTCAGAATCAGTTGGATACATTAAAACATTAAAAAGTTATTACCACATAAAGTGTAACATGTCAGATGTGTAAAATAGGGTTTGGTCTTTAGGGATCAAATAGGCTGCATCTTAAAGGGGTTAAATAAAGGGTATTTAAGTGATAAGTGTGCTCTGTGTCTGTCTGACAGTGCTATGTTTTATGTATCTGTTCTTATTTTGCTACTTATCTAAGATTATAGGTTGGACATATTAGGTGAGCCTAAATTAAATGTGCTTCAACATGCAAAACAAAGAGCTTTATAAAATGAAGGGATTGCAGACACTGACATACACAACCTGTAGACTGCACCAGGTACAGCATTTTCTCATTCCAGCCTGATAATGAAGACTGCTTGTCATTTGGTGATGTTCTCTGCCGTGATCCTGTGTCTGACACATTGCAATTTATTATCATCATCATCACCATCTGCCTGCAAACTAAGTTTACGAGAAGCATTAGAGGACTACACATATTATAAAAAGGGTGACATAATAATTGGAGGAATCTTAAGCCTGAACTTTAACATGGACCTGATAACTCTTAAAAGCAAAAAACTGATCATGTTTTGTGCTGGGTAAGTTGAAATTCAATAATAATTTGGAACAATGTTTGGGATATTTATGATATATTGGCCTCCTAGAGATAATAGTATTTGGGTATTCTGTAGGAAGTTGTTGTATCTGGTCTTACCTTTGCCATGTACGAAAAGTATTTCTCAGTTCCTGAGATGATAATAATATGATGATGGGATCTGGCTGTATTTGTCACAGGTAATCACAGCTCTGCTCAGGTCACCTCCTGTTACACTTATTCCCAATCTCTGGATTAATCTCCTTGCATTTGTTGCACCCCTGCAGTATACCCTTGTATGCAGGAGTTTAAGTTGATGCTATAATGTGTTTCAATTTGCTACCTTTGCTGATCATTAGTAGACACAGTGTGGGGACAGCCGGTAACAGGAGCTGATCCGCGGCTGTTTGATTGACTAGGACAGCTCCTTGAGTGTAGCTCAGGGGCAGTCTTTATTATAGACTGATCCCCAGCTTTGATAGATGATGTGGGGAAACTACTTTATGGGAACATGGAATTTGAGCTAAGGCTTGAGAAGTAGGAGGAGTAAGGCACGAGAAGGTAATCGATACGTAAAGTAGTAAGGTATGTGGTGAAGAAGGCTAAGGGGAGGCACAGTGAAAAGATCTATATTGAGTGAGGAAACAACATTGAGAGGTAGAAAGGAAGAACATAGGAGTCTTATAAAATGTGATAAAATTAATCAGAAAGTAGAAGTCTATTTTAGGGATTTGAGTTGGAGAGGAGCAGAGTATTGGATTTGATAGCGTTGGTGACCTGTTAATGTTGCTGTGCTGTGGACAGAGGGAGAGAAAACAGACAGTATTACTCTGCCATCAATATAAATCCAGTTCATTGTCATGTTGTATTGCAATTACAGATATACTTATTACTTAAGATCTAAAACCTTTCGGCTGCAACCTTATCACTGACTATTATCTTATTATAGTGAGGTACCTAATCAAAGAGTTCTTAAGTGAATAGAAATAGGTTATTTTGAAACTTTATTATTTCCATTTATATTGAAATTAAAAAGTAAAAAAACATCTTCAGAAGATTTAGGAATAGTAAAAAAATTGATTCTCTAATGGAAATTGTTTTGGTGAAAGTTATTATAAAGGTTTATTTTATTTTGTTGTGATTGTTTTTGACCTTCTGGTTCCACCTGTATACTCCATCCAGCCAGACTTTGTCTACTAATTCTGTGTTTCCATAACTCACAGACTCACTGATCCATTCCTAAAAAAATTAATAACCTGTCCCTATATCCAGTATCACACATGCCCACCATGTGCCTGGTACCATATATTGAAGCACTTATGTATCAATCTCAGTCCTAAACTGTGTGTTTACAATTTCTTTTCTTACTAACTTAGAATACAAGTTATTTTCTCATGGAAAATGACCTGCTCCTATGACTTACACTATCAATGATATTGTGTAAACATATGGCAGAAGCGCAAACAGCATCTTCTGCTACTTCAACATTGCATTTTATAATTTAAATAGAAATCAATTTCAATAGAGTGCATAGAAGTCAGATATTCTAGCATACAGATGGCCAGCAATGCATGTGAGAGATTGTGCAGAAGCAGTTGATTCTGCTGAGCTTCATATTTCTGTGTAGTGACTGCCTTCTTTTCTTCCTCTGTAGTTCAAAATGAACTAATCTTTGCCAGGTCAATGAACTAAATGAACTCATTTACATAAACGTTTAGTTCATTTNAACTATTCCTTCTTGAACTACACAAAACGTTTGGTTCATTTGAACTATTCCTTCTTGAACTACCCAGCACTATTATTCTGGACTTAGACTTTCCTTATTTTAGGTGCAAGTATATGGCTTTTATTTGTTAACGCTCCCACGCCCACTCACCAAACTGAGTTCCACAAAACCTTAAAACCCCTGACTTCTACAAGCCAAAAGTCAGTATAAAAAATACATTATTACTGAAAGTTTGTAACATCTTTATGTTGAATCAGTGACCAGAGTTGTATATCAAGCGTTACATACTGAAATACCCCAGTGGCCCCAGGGGGCTCTCTTCTATTGATTCCTTAATTATGATGATTTGAGAGGGACTTTTTTTTAAATGAGCTTGCAATTTTGCAGGTTCTAAAAGGCTATAAAAAGGTTATAAAATGTTCTCAAAGGTTATGAAGTTAGATATAAATCCTTGCATATAATGAATCTTGACCTGTTGAATATGAGGGCAGAGAACAAGTGATGGTGGCACCCTGGGGTATATTTACTAAGCGGTGAGATTGCAGTGATATTGGAAAGTGGGGATATCAGTTTACACACTGGAGAATGTGAACTCAAATCTGATTGGTTGCTATGGGTAACATCCCTACTTATCAATCTCACTGCAATGTCACCGCTTAGTAAATATACCCCCTGTGTGGAAAAAAAGGGGCTAAGAATTCCCCAAGATAGGAGATCTCTGAGAAATAAGGCTGTTCTTAAGCTGGTCATTCATGGGAACGAATATCGTAACGAAGTTGAATTTTTCGGTCAGGAGTTGAAAACTCGTTGCCGTGGATGGTCACGATTTGTGCTTGTTACTAACGATTGGCGTCAGTGCACTAGCCGGTGGGGACAAATTTATCATTCTGAATTTCCATTTGATTATCGGTTCGGGGGTCCTTTGTCTTGCCGTGGATTGCAAAGACCGCCATCAAGACCGACATAGCTAACAATGTTTCTGTATTTTTTTTACTCCCCTTTTGGACATGGCTGAAGAATTGTCATAAACACATAATAGCCGGTGACTGCCCTGTGCCCCTGAAATAGATACAGCCGACCTTAGCAATCGAGGCAAATTTCCTTGGTGATTTATGCATGGNGGCCCCACCATCTATGTTAACCTTGGAAATAACTAGCCATGGATTTTAATATTTGATGGCATGGTGTCTCAGAATCTAAGTTGTCTAGTGGACATAGAAGGAGGAAGGGGGCATTGGCTTGCTCACAGTTCGTTCCATGGAATATAATGCAAAATAAAATCGTGTGCCTTCCAAAGCCTGTGTCAATCATAGAAAACCAGCCTATTATGTAAATTTTATGAGCGTCAGTAACGAATTTCGTGGCGTGTGTGCGCCAGACCAATTTTTTAGATAACCATTTTTTACCACTAAAATCATTAGGTTATGTAGCTGTGTTTTTTTTTCCGGTTGACAGTCGTGTCGTGTATGGTAGCAATATTAACACCTTCGTCAAGGGAAAAATCTTCTGCAAATCGTACCGGAAATGGCAATCGGTACCGTGAATAGCCAGCTTAAACCAGATTCAGCTCATATGCTCTGTACCCACTCATTAAGCTACAATATAGAAGTATTATACCCCCTGGGAGCTCTATCTATTTCATATGATTTAAACACTTATTCCATAATATTTTTTCTCAAGCTTTTTCTCTATATTTTATAAATATTTCACACAACCTATAGGGATACACAGATTTTCATTTTAATAAAATAAAAGTTATCACTTATTATTTAGATACTAAAAATTAAACAATTGTTTGCGTCCATTTGAAGGAACTGTGAGCTCTCTTTCCTAAATAATCTGAAAAAGCACACAACCCTCCTAGTGAAATAATTGACTATGCTTAGTAAAAAATGACTCAACCAAGTCTGCATTTATTTATATAAAATATTACAAATAAGTAGAGATTAAACATTAGGGAATATACAGGAGAAGTACAAACAGAACATGTGTATATGATAATTTAACCCAACAAATAAATCAACACATTGAAACATACCCATTACCTCTGCTAGATGGTGACAGAGAAGTCAGCGCAGACTGGCATATTTAATACCCAGCATCCACCATGGGCATTTAACCAACCAATTTCTCAAGGCACCTTAGTAATAAAATGTAAAACTAATTTGATACATTGAGTATTTATTATTTTCTTTTACCAGCTAAGCTATAATTAAGACACAACTAAGTAACTAAATCCCAATATCCATTATGATAATTCATGAATAACAAAAGTGAAATTTGATATATATTGTAACTGTAAATTTTGTCTTAATTTACAGACCTCTCCTAAGCAATTACAGGAACTTTTTGGATTTCCGTTTTGCCATTGATGAGATAAATAGAGATTCAAATATTTTACCCAATGTGACCTTGGGATATCACATATATGATTCTTGTAGTCATGTTATTAAAGCTGCAAAAAGTGTTCTACAAATACTATCTGGACCAGGCAGAACTATTCCTAATTACTTTTGTTCGGGAAAGGGATCAATTGCAGGTTTTATTGGAGATTCTCTATCAGAAACCAGTATGCCCATAGCACAACTGCTGAATGTATATGGATATACACAGGTGAGTCAAACGTATAATATTATACACAGTGGCACATCATTTTATGAACAGTCATTATTAATATTATGCATTTTTATATCAAACATTGTTTTTATTTATTGCATTACACAAACAGTCATTTTCTTCAGCTATCAGTTTACAGTCTTTTGGCACTCATTGTAATATGTTCTATTAAGTTCATATGATGGGAAATAAATAAAAATACTATGTGGACATTAATGTAGAGCAGCTGCTGTTAAAGGTTATTTAAGTAATGTGCGGTCTATTCTTAAGCTGACCATACACTATGTGTAATGGTCCAGAGACTGAATAGGAGTCCAGTAGCAGGAAGAAACTGAGCCCTTACAGGGTTAAACAATAAAGAGTGGTCAATGGAAGCCAGGTTCAGTACACAGTATAGCAATCAGGCCAAGGGGTAAGGCAGAGGCGTAGTCAAAGAAAATCTGAGGTCAGGAAACAAGTGGTAGATCAAGTAGGATGCAGCAATAGCAGTATGTCTTGTATTAAAGGACGGAGCACAATAATTTGTCAAGGAAGACAGGAACAGGAAGGGCTTTTATAGGAGGTCAAGGGGTGGAACTAGAATATGCTGGAGCATCAGGATAACAACTGAACTAAGCTAGAACCCAGACAGAAGGCAGGGCACTGTCCAGCAGCCGGAGTAGCTCAGTCAGCAGAGCATCAATCTACAGCCACAGAAGCTCCAGGTTTGAATCTTGACACTACGTAATAAATTGTTCCATTCTACAAGATTTAATCAAAAGTGTGTAAAACCATGTTGAATTGCAAATTCCTCTTTCATATAGTCGTTTGTGGATATCAATGGTGCCTGGTGGTAACTCAGGCTTCCTTGTGTAGCATTTCACATGTTTGTCTTCTTCATCGTTGGGTAATCTCTTTTCTCATCAGATGCTCCCAAGACTTAATCTCATTTATTCATTCCAATTTGAGATGAAAGGAAAAAATATTAAGAAGAAAAAGCATGTCCGCTACTCATAGTATTTAAAAATATTTTAAATTAAAGATGGGTATTCTTACAAAGATAGTTACACAGATGTAATACAATTATATTTAGCAGAAATCTCCTAGACATTTCAAATTTTTTTGGTCAAAAATTGCAATGCTGATACATAAATAACTTAAACCCATTCTCCTAATCCTAAAGTAAAGAATGTTGTCATATTGTCATATAAGGGGGAGGGTACTGCGAGGAGGAAGCCTAGCCCCCCTAATGTAAAATGCTTTGACGTCTCTGCCTGTCAGTATGTCAAAAAAGTGATTTTCTATCTAGCAAACTAATCCGGTTCAATGGGTTCATATATTATTGAATGTAAATGTAGATAACCACAGAACATAACTAAATGACTTGTTATAGTTATAGTTATATATGTGTTGTTGTAGATCAGCTATGGTGCTACAGATCCATTGCTACGAGAAAGACACATTTATCCATATCTTTTCAGCACAGCCCCTAATGACCACATTTATTTTGAAGCTGTTTTAAAATTACTGAAACATTTTTCATGGAGTTGGGTTGGAATTGTCACTACTGCGGATGACAGTGGAAATAGAGAAAGTGACATTCTCAGTGCATTACTTAATAGTCATGGGATCTGTGTAGAGTTTACAGTGGATATTGCTTACGAAACACCTTTACATAAATATACAGATACAATGAGCAAATTGATGATAAATATAAAAAACCAGCAGATTATTTTAAAGTCATCGGCCAACATTGTCATTGCGTGTGGATCGGTTTCCTTGTACATGGCTGACATCTTGAATCTTCCTGATGAGGTGCTAAATAAAAAAACATTCATCTTTTCTCCTGCCTGGTTTATTTATCCGGAAATCCAGGAATCATATTTTAAAGTATTTAACTGTAGTTTGGGATTTGCTCATCATTTGGATTTTGGTGTACAGAGCATTGGTCAAAAACATGTCATTAATTTATTTGATACACTGGAAATGTTCCAATTTATAGATACTGTCCACCCTTCCAATTACCCAGAGGACAAGTTCCTTGAAGATATTTGGCTTTTACGTTTTCATTGTCTCTCACCAGATAGGGATAAAAATNTATTTTTTGAACATTTGTATGGAATTAATTTGTACAAATGCTTAGGAAATGAATCAATAGCACCTACATTATATGTGACAAGTTATCCCACTGTNTACAATGCCGTACATATGATGTTTCATGCACTAGATGCTCTGCATATATCTGCAAGGAAACAGCATTCTGAAAATAATGTCTACAACCTTAAATATAGAAACAAGGTATATTAGAATTATATCCTCTTCTTCCTTTCCTTTTCTTTCTTCTTTTCTTCTTATTCTTGCTTTTCTTTTTCTTCCTCTTTCTCATTTTCTTCTTCCACTTCTTCCGTTTTATNTTCAGCCTTTTCTTCTACTTCTTTTCCTTTCTTTCCCTACTTCTTCTGAAACCATCACTAAGTGTTGCAATATCATATTGGGTGTTATTTCTGTCTAGTATGAATGTAGTAGGAATGTATGCTAAATGTTGGTTGTATCTATTCCAATATAGGAATAGGTTAAGGTAGTGGGTGGGGAAGTTTAGGGTTAGGCTCCTCTGTGGGCCCCTTCTCTGTGATAGCCCTGTAGAAAAGTGGTTTATCGTAGCAGCAAACAACATCTGAACTTTACAGTGTTAGGACATAGAGAAGTGATAACTACTTTGGTTATGGATGATAAATGTATGATATGTATTTATGTACAAAATGTTAAATATTTCCTGGCCTGTGTGAACTAAGAAGAATATATTAACTTATTATAGTTAGAGAACTTAGTGTCTCACTTACAAATGTGCATTTGCATCTCTGGAAATCCTAAACACCTGGGCGGAAATTTACTAAGGGGCGCGTTGTAATTGAATTTAATCTCAACATATCTCGACCAATCTCATAGCGAGTTGCCAGTGAGTTGAAACATTGAGTTAATTAATTCACTAAGTGGCGTTAGAATGCTGTTTTGTTTCCAGCGGCGAGCCATCTCAAGTTTATGTGGCCATCTTGTTGTTAGTAGGAGTCATCTCTGCGAATCAGCTCCACAACCATTAAAAAAGTCACCCACTTCCTGATTGCTGCCATAGTGAGTTTGCAGGCAAATATTAGTATGAGGTGTGAGTGTATATGTCATTTAGGGTAATATTAGTTTGCCTGTATTGCATATTGCATTTCGAGTTAGTCCAATTTGCATAGGAAAAACCTTCATCAGCTTGTTGAGTTCGCCTCATACTGGAAATATTGCACTTAGTAAATTCCAAAATGGGCAAATTGACAACAAGCTCAACTTACCTCTCTGTGTCGGTCAGGTTAAAAATTGCCACAGCTAGTTTGATAGTGGGTACTTATTCAGCGGATTTACACCTTATCACCACTTACTATGCAAAAATGGGCATCTCAACACTTAGTAAATTATTTCTATGGGATAGTTGTGGTGAATTTAGTCCTCCAGGACCTAATGATGTAACTCTATACAGTATGTGGTGTGAATGCTCTAAACTTGAAAAACTTATATTCAAACTAACCCAATGTAATCTTATGAAACCTTTATTGAAAGCTACACAAATATTTGAGAAATCTTCATTATGAAGATGGCGCAGAGAAGAAATGGTACTTCAATGAAAAGGGGGAACTT
>JABWIB010001393.1:41913-54802 GCA_016617825.1 Platyplectrum ornatum | reverse complement strand
GTCTCCGTACCCTCGCCTCAGGTCATTGGACCAAAAAAGAGGGAGGGACTATATAAATTTGTGCTTGATGTGTAATCCGGTAACCTTGAGAAAGATCGCAGCTAGCGATCGAAACGCGTTGGTTTTAGAAGCACTATTTAGAGAGCCTGCCGTAGCGTCCTGTATTAGAAAGGAGCCGGAGGTGTTTTTATTCGTATGAGCGGGACAACAGAAACTTACTGTGTAAGTAGTGAATATGAATGAATAAAGCATAATTGATTTTATTCACTAAAATTCCTGTTTGTGGTGTTCCCTTCTGTGGATGATACGGTGGAACGCACGCTAAACTCCGTATCGAGGCTTGGCTCCACAAGACGTTTACCACGGGAGAAGAAAACTACAGAGGTGCAGCGTGAAAACAACGGGCCTCTGAACACCCAAGCGGTTGGAACACACAGACATTGTAGAAGCATTGGAAAACCGTGAGACGTTTCATTTGATTTTTATTTGACTTTTTCATATCTACTGGACAGTGTACTGCGCGTTATATGATACAGTGGATAGAGTTGTATAGACTGCTGNTATATACTCTCTGAAAGATAACATTTCATAGCGCTTAGTTCCTAATCTAAGTCACATGCTTTGTATAGTAAAGAATTAAAAATGTGTTTTGGTCACACTTCAGTCATGGATGACAAACAAGGGGAAACACCTGTGATATGTGTATATTTTATTTTGCTGTATCCTGTACTGTACTGTGAAAACCTTGTGGCACCTTTTAAATAAACATTAATAATAGTAACAACTTACCTATACCCCATACCTTATTGTCATGTTGTATTTGTTGGCAAACAAAAACTTTACCTTTTTCTTTCTATGTTCTTCATACCTTACGTAAAACAAAACAGACACTTGTGAACCTGTATTAATGTGCCAGGTCATTGGCTGTTGATCGATTTAACACAGCAGTAGCAGAGATCGACAATGATGGGGTCATGTTCAGATCAATGACCAATCGACCAATACTGATGTAAAATTTATAATAATATATGAAATACTTTCTGAGACATGATACGGCTCCAAAAGTAATATTTACTAATCAATTTAAATCAATAATCACAAACATAGTTTCTGTTCACACTCTGGCGAGTTTGTTTTTGTGCAAACGAAGAAAAGATTAGTTTTGTGAAGAATTGCATATTGCTTCCTTATTTTAATGAATACCAAGAATGGTCCAGTTGTATGTGTAATACACATGAAGAAAAATAAAACTCACCCTAAAAGCAAAAATCACCCTAAATCACTCCGGCGAGAAATCAAACTTGACCTTTATTAAATTTCCCCCATAGAGTCTAAACTTTGTACCAAAATGACCATGTACATGAATATAAAATAAAATAGGTATTTTCTCCCTTTTTAATTTTAAATATTAATAAAGACAATATTATTCAATATTTCATAATGGCTGATTCCTTTAGTTTGAACTTTGACACCGAATACAACAGATCCCCAAGCCGTGTCCATTTCAAATCCCAGCGATTTGAGTCAATTTGAAATGCCACTTCAAATCGACCTTTAGTAAATTCCACCCTAAGTCCTTAATAACGTACAATAGTCGACTTGCGCTTATTGGAAACATAAGTCGGCTATTGGTTTGTACTGTATATGCACAGGCACATCGAACAATTTCTATAGTACGATCGGATGTGCAGTGGTTTTATTTAGGAACTTTTCTGTACGACACACTTACATCTCTAATCTCTAGGTGTCTAGGATTGAAGGCAAAGTTCTAAACTTGTAGTTGGTCTAAATTTTGTAGATGTGAATGTGAGGCCAGTGCCTGATTAAGCTGCGCTATGCTAATACAGAAGAGGCCGCCCACTCTTCCCTCAACTATTATTTCACAGATCTACTTTTTTCTCCCTGTCTGGTCCTCGTGGCTGCCAGCTCTGGTATTGGCCGGCATCTGACCTCACTTTGACTGTATTGAGTCTTGACAGATTGTTAAGTAATCATGTGCACTTAAAGCCCTAAAAGTATGGGGACTCAGAGTTCGGTATGTAGGCCAAATACTCCAAATTGGTATGCAGAGGCGCTGTGTATACTGCAAATGAGACTTATGAACTATCCAAAGGTCCACAACCACCTCGTTTTAAGAAAAGGTGGTACAGAAAACTTATCATATATGATAATCAGAATATTGTGGGCCTCTGGATTCAAGTTTCTGCAGACCCAAAACACAAAACTAGCGGCAATCTGTATCCAGTTAGAAACTTGAGTGATGAGGGGCAAACTGATTTCATACAACACAGTTACATCTCAGTTTAATGGCATATAAGCACATTATTTTGGATTTGCCTATGTGGTACTAGAGTCCATCTTCTATTACTTATTAAGGCAGATAACTTAGAGGAAGAAGTGAGTTGGCTTCAAAGAGGATTGGTTAAAGAGTAGTAGTAAAATGGGATACTGGGTACATGTGGTGGGACATATTTAATTATTTCTTTTTTGAATAAAGGGTATTTAAGTAATAAGTGTGCTCTGTGTCTGTGGACAATCCTATGTTTTATGTATCTTTTCTTATTTTGCTACTTATCTACGTTTATAGGTTGGACACATCTGGTGTGCCTAAATTAAATGTGCTTCAACATGCAAAACAAAGAGCTTTATAAAATGAAGGGATTCCAGACACTGACATACACAACCTGTAGACTGCACCAGACACAGCATTTGCTATAGCATTTTCTCACTCCATCCTGATAATGAAGACTGCCTGTCATTTAGTGCTGTTCTGTGTTGTGATTCTGTATCTGACACATTGCAAATCCTTATTATCATCATCATCTGCCTGCAAATTAAGTTTACGAGAAGCTTTAGAGGACTACACATATTATAAAAAGGGTGACATAATAATTGGAGGAATATTAAGCCTGAACTTTAACATGGACCTGATAACTCTTCAAAGCGAAAAACTGATCATGTTTTGTGCCGGGCGAGTTGAAATTCAATAATAAAGAACAATGTTTATTTGGGATATTTATGATATATTAGCCTCCTAGAGTTAATAGTATTTGGGTATTCTGTAGGAAGTTGTTGTATCTGGTCTTACCTTCGCCATGTACAAAAAGTATTTCTCAGTTCCTGAGATGATAATAATATGATGATGGGACCTCCTGTTACACTTATTCCCAATCTCTGGATTAATCTCCTTGCATTTGTTGCACCCCTGCAGTATACCCTTGTATGCAGGAGTTTAAGTTGATTGCTATAATGTGTTTCAATCCTACCTTTGCTGATCATTAGTAGACACAGTGTGGGGACAGTCGGTAACAGGAGCTGATCCCCGTCTGTTTGATTGAATAGGACAGCTCCTTGAGTGGAGCTCGGGGGCAGTCTTTATTATAGACTGATCCACAGCTTTGGGGAAAATACTTTATGGGAACATGGAAGTTGAGCTAAAGCTTGAGAAGTAGGAGGAGTAAGGCACGAGAAGGTAATTGATAAGTAAAGTAGTAAGGTATGAGGTGCAGAAGGCTAAGGGAAGGCACAGTGAAAAGATCTATACTGAGTGAGGAAACAACATTGAGGGGTAGAAAGGAAGAACATAGGAGTCTTATAAAATGTGATGAAATGAATCAGAAAGTAGATGTCTATTTTAGGGATTTGAGTTGGAGAGGAGCAGAGTATTGGATTTGATAGCGTTGGTGACCTGTTAGTGTTGCTGTGATGCTATTGGCATCATTGTTGTTAATATCATTGTTGGCTGAGGACAGAGGGAGAGAAAACAGACAGTATTACTCTGCCACCATTACAGCTCCGGTTCATTGTCATGTTGGATTGCAATTACTGATATACTTATTACATAAGAGCTAAAACCTTTCATCTGCAACCTTTGCACTTACTATTATCTTATTTTAATGAGGTACCTAATCAAAGAGTTCTTAAGTGAATAGTAATAGGTTATTTTGAAACTTTATTATTTCCATTTATTCTGAAACTAAAAAGTAAAAAAAATCTTCAGAAGATTGAGAAATAGTAAAACCATTTATTCTCTAATGGAAATCTTGTGTTGGTAAAGGTTATTATAAAGGATCATTTTATTTTGTTGTGATTCTTGTTCTTCTGGTTCCACCTGTATACTCCATCCAGCCAGACTTACTAATTCTGTGTTCCCATAACTCACAGATCCATTCCTATAGAATAAATAAATAACATGTCCCTATATCAGGTATCACACATGCCCACCATGTGCCAGGTACTATATATTTAAGCACTTATGGATCAATCTCACTCCTAAACTATGCTCCTTTGAAGCACATCTGCATGGAAATAAGGTGAATGCAGAACTCTGGGTCAGCTCCCATATGCACATGAACAGGCATGATTCTGATTTCTATACACAATGACAGTTTTCAATTAAGCACAAAGAAAATGTGTTCAAAACACAGTCTACTGTTTATATATTATAATCTTGTTCATTAAGATTGGTTCAGCTAGTTCATTTTGCTCCTCTAGTTCATTTGGATCAAATAGTTCAAGTAACATGTAAGTGACAGTGAGAGATTGTGCAGGAAGAGCTGCTTCTGCTGAGCTTCCTATTTCTGTGTATTGACAGCCTCCTTTTGTCCCTCTTCACTTAGTTCAAAATGAACTAATCTTTGCCAGGTCAATGAACTACATGAACTAGTTTACATAAATGTTTAGTTCATTTGAACTATTCCTTCTTGAACTACCCATCACTATTATTCTAGACTTAGACTTTCCCTAATTTAGGTGCAAATATTTGTCTCCTATTCATTAACGCTCCCCCACCCACTCCCCAAACTGATTTCCAATACACCTTAAAACCCCTGACTTCTGCAAGCCAGAAGTCAGTATAAAAAGATACATCAATACTGAAAGTTTGTAAAATCCTTAGGGTGTTAGTTAGGCCAGAGTTTTATATCATGCTCTCAAGCGTTACATACTGAAATACCCCAGTGGCCCCAGGGGGCTCTCTTCTATTCATTCCTTAATTATGATGATTTGAGAGGGACTGGCATATTTAATACCCAGCGTCAACCGTGGGCATTTAACCACCCCATTTCTCAGGGCACCTTGGTAATAAAATGTATATCACAGCAGAAAAAAGTTGCCACCTAACCCAATGGACCTGGGCCCGTCCTTCAAACGACACATAGTGTCACCTATGGCCCGTTAAAGACCAAACTGAGGAAAAAAATTCCTGACATTGTAAAATGTTGGCAATAACCACAGTAAGCTGTGTTGCCTTCCCATCGTGCAGATGAAGCCGACAACCTTGCATTACACAAACAGTCAATTTCTTCAACTATCAGTTTACAGTCTTTTGGAACCCATTGTAATTTGTTCTATTATGTTCATATGATGGGAAATAAATAAAAATACTATGTGGATATTAATATAGAGCAGCTGCTGTTTAAGGTTATTTAAGTAATGTGCGGTCTATTCTTAAGCTGACCATACACTATGTGTAATGGTCCAGAGACTGAATAGGAGTTCAGTAGCAGGAAGGAACGGAGCCCTTACAGGGTTAAACAATAAAGAGTGGTCAATGGAAGCCAGGTTCAGTACACAGTCTATCAATCAGGCCAAAGGGTAAAGAAGAGGCCTAGTCAAAGAAAATCTGAGGTCAGGAAACAAGTGGTAGATCAAGCAGTAGGTACTGTATTAAAGGCAGGAGCACAATAATCTGGCAAGGAAGACAGGAACAGGAAGGGCTTTTATAGGAGGTCAAGGGGTGGAACTAGAATATGCTGGAGCATCAGGATAACAACCGAACTGAGCTAGAACACAGACAGAAGGCAGGGCACCGTCCAGCAGCCGGAGCAGCTCAGTCAGCAAAGCAGCATCTATAGCCTCAAAAGCTCCAGGTTCAAATCTTGACACTACGCCAGAGGTTCCCAAACTTTCTCAGTCGAGGCACCCTTAGAGTCTCCAAAACTTTTCCAAGGCACCCCTATAATAAAATAATTTCCATTATTTTAAATTTTTGAGTCAAAAAAGTGTAATAACTGTTTAGGTAAAGACAGAAATACTTCAGGTTGACATNAAATCTTGTNTAGCTCTTAAACAGGATGTNAAATTGTGCTTCTAAGTAACACTAGCAACGCGGCACCACGTCGAAAAGAACATTCCGCGGCACCCCAATGAGAGNGTCGCGGCACCCCAGGGAGCCACGGCACACAGTTTGGGAACCACTGCCCTACGCAATAAATTGTTCCATTCTACAAGATTTAATCAAGAGTGGGTAAAACCATGTTGAATTGCAAATTCCTCTTTCATATAGTCGTTTGTGGATATCAATGGTACCTGGTGGTAACTCAGGCTTCCTTGTGTAGTATTTCACATGTTTGTCTTCTTCAATGTTTTTACCATGTTGAAGTTTGTCTTCTTCAACATGGTAATACCATGTTAGGAATGTTGTCATAAGGGGGAGGGTCCTGCGAGGAGGAGGATCTAGCACCCCTAATGTAAATTCTTTGACGCCTCTGCCTGTCAGTATGTCAAAAAAGTGATTTTCTATTTAGCAAACTAACTAATTCGGTTCAGTGGGGTCATATATTATTAAATGTAAATGTAGATAACCACAAAACAAAACTACATGACTTCTCTGTTGTAGATCAGCTATGGTGCTACAGATCCATTGCTACGAGAAAGACGTGTTTATCCATATCTCTTCAGCACAGCCCCTAATGACCACATTTATTTTGATGCTGTTTTAAAATTACTGAAACATTTTTCATGGAGTTGGGTTGGAATTGTCACTACTGCGGATGACAGTGGAAATAGAGAAAGTGACATTCTCAATGCATTACTTTATAGTCATGGAATCTGTGTAGAGTTTACAGTGGATATTGCGTACCAAACACCTTTATATAAATATACAGATACAATGAGCAAATTGATGATAAATATAAAAAAACAGCAGATTATTTTAAAGTCATCGGCCAACATCGTCATTGTGTGCGGATCGGTTTCCTTGTACATGGCTAACATCTTAAATCTTCCAGATGAAGTGCTTAATAAAAAAACATTAATCTTTTCTCCTGCCTGGTTTATTTATCCGGAAATCCAAAAATCATATTTTACAGTATTTAATTGTAGTTTGGGATTTGCTCATCATTTGGATTTTGGTGTACAGAGCATTGGTCAAAAACAAGTAATCAATTTATTTGNTACACTGGAAATGTTCCAATTTATAGATACTGTCCACCCTGCCAGTTACCCAGAGGACAAGTTCCTTGAAGATATTTGGCTTTTACATTTCCATTGTCTCTCACCAGATAGGGATAAAAATGTATTTTTTGAACATTTGTATGGAATTAATTTGTACAAATGCTCAGGAAATGAATCAGTAGCATCTGCATTATATGTGACAAGTTATCCCGCTGTGTACAATGCCTTACATATGATGTTTCATGCACTAGATGCTCTGCATATATCTGCAAGGAAACAGCATTCTGAAAATAATGTCTACAACCCTGAATATAGAAACAAGGTATATTAGAATTATATCCTCTTCTTTCTTTCCTTTTCTTTCTTCTTGTTGTCTTATTCTTGCTTTTCTTTTTCTTCCTCTTTCTCATTTTCTTCTTCTTCCTATTTATTTTCAGCCTTTTCTTCCACTTCTTTTCCTTCTTTCACTACTTCTTCTGAACCCATCACTAAGTGTTGCAATATCATATTGGGTGTTATTTCTGTTTAGTAAGAATGTAATAGGAATGTATGCTAAATGTTGGTTATATCTATTCAAATATAGGAATAGGTTTAGGCAGTGGGTGGGGAAGTTTAGGGTTAGGCTCCTCTGTGGGCCCCTTGTCTGTGATAGTCCTGTAGAAAAATGGTTTGTAGTAGCGGAAAACAACATCCGAACAGTGTTAGGACATAGAGTAGTCATAACAACTTTGGTTATGGATGATAAATGTATGATATGTATATATGTACAAAATGTTAAATATTTCCTGGCCTGTGTGACCTCTAACTAAGAAGAATATATTAACTTACTATAGTTAGAGAACTTAGTGTCTCACTTACAAATGTGCATTTGCATCTCTGGAAATCCTAAACACCTGGGCAGAGATTTACTAAGGGGCGCGTTGTCATTGAATTTAATCTCAACATATCACGACCATTTAGTGTAGTATTAGTTTGCCTGTACTTTTTGTTTTTATATTTATTTATTCATGTTTTTCCATGAGGAGATAAGGAATGCATTTCGAGTTAGTCCAATTTGCACAGGAAAGACAAAGACAACTCTTTTGAAAGGCAATTTCAGTTCATCACTTTGTTGAGTTCGGCTCATACTGGAAACGCTGCACTTAGTAAATTCCAAAATTGCCAAATTGACAACAAATTCAACTTACCTCTCTGTCGGTCAGGTTAAAAATTGCCACAGCTAGTTTGAAACGGTGACAGTGGGTACTTGTTCACCGCATTTACACCTTATCACCACTTACTATGCAAAAATGGCCATCTCAACACTTAGTAAAATTTTTCTATGGGATAGTTGTGGTGAATTTAGTCCTCCAGGACCTAATGATGTAACTCTATACAGTATGTGGTGTGAATGCTCTAAACTTGAAAAACTTATATTCAAACTAACCCAATGTAATCTTATGAAACCTTTATTGAAAGCTACACAAATATTTGAGAAANCTTCATTATGAAGATGGCGCAGAGAAGAAATGGTACTTCAATGAAAAGGGGGAACTTAAATCAAAGTACATGATTTATACTTGGGTGCAGACCGATAAGAACATTAACAACTTCCATCCAGTGGGTTTCTTCAATCCATGGGCACAAGCAGACAAGCGTTTTCTATTCAACTCAACTTGGATTGCTTGGAAAACTGGCACACAAGTGGTGAGTAGTAGACAGCATTTAAAGCACTTGGGACCAGACCCTTGCATGGAATCCTCGATATACATTTTTATGATCGTTCCTTTTGCCACCTCCCTGCCACTTGCAAAATTTCAACTGACATTCCATACTTCCAACTCTTGCAAAAGAAAAATTTCAGCAGTTCAAAAAATCTGGTTTAGTGTGTAGAGATAGGGAACAATTATAACAGGTTACACGACTTGTGTTTGCAACCCAGGCCCTCTGTCAGAAGCCATAGAAGTGTAATTCCTCTTAAATCTACATATGGCAGAATCTGTGTGCAGGAAAAGGATGGATCTTATGCTTAGTCACTGCTGTCTTACTTTAAACATTGGACCAGATCCAGACTTGAAAGTAAGAAAATAAAATTACACCGGGCAAATCCATGCTGAATTTCAGGGCAAGTCATATTATATATGTTATTCTTTGCATGAAGTCTTGTAGAATACTTTACTTGCATTTGCATTTCGCACACGTTTTTCTGGCATATGCATCTATATCCTTCCTCAGATTTCCTGTCATATTCCAATAGGAAAAACCAGCACTCAAAACAAAACTAAATACCATAAAATTAAGAATCCAAAATATAGAAGCTTCCACCAAAAAGAGGACTGTGTGTTGTCCTTTAGAAAAAAACAAATTATAGAAAATTTTATATAAACCTATAGATATGGGTCCAATACAAGACTAGATCCTCCCACATCAAAGGAATATACTGTAGGGGAGCGCTGTTTTGGATACTTAAGTGAAATAGGACTTGCAACACCCAAAAACACAAAACCATACATAAATTATCAAATCTTGTTTATTATCAAATAAAAAAAATATTTAAGATTTCTCTCCTCATGAGGAAACAATAATCACTGGGCCCACCCTATATCAGATATATATTATAAGAACAATTGCACCAAAGCTCACTGATGCCACCAGATAGAAAGAGAAGGAAAATAACTTTACTGATGAAAACAGTCAGTGTCCAGGCATTTAGGGGAGGAGGAAATTCTCTTAGATGTAGTGAATAATGAGCCGGTATCAGAATGAAGTAGTTACCACAAGGTTCTTGAGCCATCAGTTATCAGTTTATTGGGACAATGATTGTTGTAGTATATAATATTATTGGAAGCAAGAGAGATGTTTTATGTTGGCTTGTCTCAGAGTACATATCACTTACAGCAGGCATGCTAGTTAATGAATGAATTAATGAATTCACAAATTCATTCTTTGTGTAACACAAACATGCTCATACAATCTTATATTTTTAACAGGTAAAATCTCAATGTTCAGAAAGTTGTGCTCCTGGTACTCAAAAAATAAAGAACAATATGAAGCCGGTCTGCTGTTATGACTGTGTCCCCTGTTCTGAGGGGGAAATCTCCAATATAACTGGTAAATTATGATCGATAGTTAAATGCCATAATATAAAAATATTATTTAAATATGATTTTGATTTTTCCCAAATTGTTTATAAATAGAGTCTACAAANCAGACATTTTCTGCAGTCATAGAAATTTGGCACAATGTATGTGCGTATGTGCACATACATTGTTTTTGCAAACCCTATGTACATTGGTGGCGAAGGGTGTGTGCACGTACCAGGTATGCATGTTGGTGGGGGAGGGGGTTAAATTGTACAGTACGAACTGGTTTCAGTGAAAGATTTAAGGTATTGTCGTGACGGTGAAGAAGGAGATCAACCTAAGAACTCTAAGCAAATCAAAACCAGTGTTCAGCTCTCCAAACGTTGGTTTTGGATCTGGCCCTATATTGGATATTACTGCTACAAATAAAAACAGTGATAGCCTATTTTGACAAAGCTAGATGTGGTAAGTAGGAGGCGCTATAAAGAAATAAGATTCTCCAATACACAGAAATATTCCCTTCAGCCTAATCCTAACCCTCACCTTATCAAATCAAGCCCTACGATCCATTATCTCCCTGCATCCAAAACATAACCTTCTATTCTCCATTCCTTCACGGTATCCTGACAGCTGACAATGAGAATTCGGAGGGGCCAATAGACTTTTAAATGTCTCATGTCAGATATTAGTAAGTATGAAAATATATTATTCACAGATATATTAACTGATCTATAAATTGAAGTTTACTGATCTGAAGAAGGTGTATTTTGAAATGATACAGTTGACAGGTTAATGTTGTGTGAAGATACCAGGTTCTTTTGGTCCAGAACTAGCTTCAACCCCTCCCATGCAGCTACATCCAACAACTAGGGAAGAGGGGAGAATACACACAGCTTCGGGCCTCTTTCTAACTCATTCCTACAGTGAACTTGTGTGACTTGATTCCCCAACCCCTACCCTATACTTAACCGCAACTGAGGATGTCCAGAAGTCGATATTTGATGGAGAGATGTACCCCTGCAGTCTGTTCCTGGGACGCTCAAGAACAGACTGTCAGGGTACATCCCCCATCAAACATTGAGCATCTTATTAATTGTGGATTTAATCAAACAAGTTTTCTTTTTTTTTCACCAAGACCTGCTTTGCCTTTTGGACAATATACCTTGTGTGATATATGGAGATGGTTGGCTCCTGAATCAGGCCTGTTTCCTTCTGTTTCATTTCAGTCCTTTGTGGAATATATTGCACTATTGGTTTCTCTTCTATTTTACAGAAGTACAGCTGTTACCTTGGACCTTGAACATTATGTTTTAGGGAACTGATCAGAAAAACCTTTCACCACAGCATCATAATAGAGCTGAGCACCCATGACATTCATTTATATATCTAATAAAAGTTTTCCTTGTTTGAATATTAATGAAAACTGTAATTTTATGACCCGCACAGTACATGAATATAGTAAACCTGAACAGTACAGGTTAATGGAAAAAAAAAATGTATGGAGCATTGAGTAGGCACTGAGTCCTCTGTGCTTATGGCTCTTTACCTGAGTGCCATCCAGAGGTGTGAGTTTCAGGAGCCAGGTCAACTGCCAGAAAGTCTCGATCAGGCTCCATATAGGAAAAACAGGATACCTAGATCTTCATTATCTCTAAAACCTGTCTTCTGAATAACTTGTGACTGTTACACGTCCCTACCTAAGAAAAGTGGGAAGTTGGGATGCAGTCTAAATGGCCTCCTAGTGGATACCAGAGCCTCTGTAGGTGAGGATAGGTTTGTGGCTAAAAGAAGAGTTGGAGAAGTGAATGGAGACCTAGACCTAAATTTACTAAGCAGGGACATTGAAATATGGGGATGCAACCAATCAGATTCAAGCTCACATTCTCCAGTATGTAACATGAAACTTAGAGCTTGACTCTGATTGGTTGCTATACGCAACATCCCCACAAGATACGCAAAGGCTGAGGGGAGGAAGAGGACAGAATAATAAGCAGGGAGTCATGGAGAGAAACTAGAGCTGGAAGGCAAGAGGATGAGTATGGATATAACCCGCGCTGAAGGAGTGCGAGCAGGGAGTATTTATAGGGATGCTGGACCCATAGGAGCAGACACAAGAAGTGCTCAACGCTTCTAAGTAACCCTGTCAACAGCCAGTTCTGGCACAATTGCAGTAGCGGAATCATCCAGAAAGTGGGTCCTAACAGTGGTACACTATACGGCTATGTATCTATGCTGCATAGTTTATTTTTGCATGCTTTAAATTAGCCCTCTCTGCAATTTACCATTAATGTTAACATGTAACAAATAACCAGCTGTGTCTTTACAGATAGTGAAAACTGTATGAAATGCCGGAATACTGAGTGGCCCAATGACAAGAAAAACCAATGTATTCCCAAACCGGAAGAATATCTAGACTATGGTGATGGCCTTTCTATAGCTCTGTCATCTGTTTCTATCATGTTCTGGATTATTTCCATTCTGATATTAGGGATTTTTGTAACATATCAGAATACACCGATTGTCAAAGCAAATAACAAGATTCTGAGCTTCATTCTTCTTGTTTCCATATCAAGCAGTTTCCTCTGCACATTTTTGTTTATTGGTTGTCCCACCGACACATCCTGCATGTTCCGGCAAAGTGTTTTTGGCAT